>SNQJ01S0051091.1:140921-164196 GCA_010110895.2 Picea sitchensis
TTATTTTATTTATGTCGGCTTTAGGCCATTAGTTGTAATTATACCTCCTAGTCTCCTATATATACCAAGGAGACATTTTCATTTTGAATCATCTTGTACTTGAACATTTAAGTGGGTTAAAAGGAGGTTTCCCCGTCGAAGAGACTTATTATCTGAACTTGTCTCTTTTTCAAGGTGTTGATTACTTTTTCTAAGGATTTTCTATGCTATATTGATATTTGGTTCTTAACATCACCCCTGCCACAGGTCAATTATGTGGCGTTGTCCCCCATGAATTCAACTTCTGATGACTTAGATCCGGTAGTTGACATGGTGATCTCTTTGATAGGGCTATTGAAGCTTGATCTACTTACCCCTAACGAGACCCTCTACATGTGTTCCTTCCGAAGCATTCTTCTTCCATCCAGTGAAGATCTCTTGGAAGCCATGATTGACGTTTGTCCCTTGACATGTATTCCTTCCAAGGCATTGTCCTCCTGGAAGCCATTATCAAGAAGAGGTCATGAGAATAGTTTTAATCTATGTAGCAAGCTCATTAAAAAATGAAACAGAGGCTACGAGCATAGTTTCTCTTCTCTGTGGCAAGCTCGTTAAAAAATGAAATAGAGGCTACGAGCATAGTTTTTCCTCTCTGTAGCAAGCTCGTTAAAAAATGAAACAAAAATATGGGGATTGAACCCAGAGCCTTGAGAATAGTTCTTTTCCTATGTCAAGCTCATTAAAAAATGAAACAGTCACCTCTCATACCAAGTCAATTCTTTCGTTAGGTCTTGTATTTGAACCTTCATTGCATCCACCCTTATCCTTTTCCTCCATCTAGTACAAAAATAGGTGACAACCTCAAAGTCGGTGAATGAATTGAAGCTAGAGGGCATGTCTCCAGCCTTTTATTATCATTATGGAGTCAATCCACTAGATTTTCAAGTTGGGGGAAGAGTACCAACCATCCTTGGGTATCCCAACCTTTGTAATTTACGTTGGGAATTTACAAGCATAGTTTAATTTTGTTTCAAGCTTGTCTAAAAATGAAACCAATATCAAGCTTAGCCTTTGTTCTTTCTCGTTCTTGCAAAACCATGAGAATGTAACCGAGTATAATTTTATCACTTTTTTGGGCTCACATGGATACACGAAAAAGGAACCCCCTAAAGTCTCCTTTAAGATATTTTTCGACTCTCTAAATGTGAAAAGATTGTCGAGTGATCTTGCTTCCTTTCCCACTCATTAAAAGGTTTGAAAGGGAATCTTTCAAGTGATAATTTATCTCTGTTTTGGCCTCACGAGACTAACATTACGAAAATGGACAACACAGGATTCATCTTTAAGTCATTTTCAGACTCTCTAAATATGAAAAACCACCGAGTTTACCTTCTCTGGACTCGTTAAACAATCATACATTGAAGGGCCCATACGGGACCGAACCCTTAATTCTTCCAGTTCGTTAAATAAATGAAGAGGTACTTACCAAAGGTGAGTTATATTGAGCATGTGTTACCCTCCTCGAGCTCGTTAAATCAAAAAGAGGTACTTGTCTATATGGATGGGGGAAACTTTTGAAGGAAGCAAGCCAAACAGTTTTTGAGAACATTACCAGTAACTCTTATGGTCACCCTTGAACATGACACTTTGTCTTTGCACGCATTTTAAATACGTTGAACCTCTGCACTGAACCAATCCTTTGAGTTTTCTTACTCCTTTGGGTCACCCAATGTAAGTCACCATATCCATTGCATCATCATGTTTTGTTCCATGTCATGTTTTTGTTGTTGTGCCTCAGTGTTCAAGGGAAGTATCTGCCTCAAGACTCAACCATCACAAATGTATGTTTCAATACCCATGTCAGTCCATGTTCTTTTGATCCACCAATTGCATCTCTGTGTCAGTTTCATGTCGTTGATGGAGGATACATCAAGGCCCTCGTTCGACAAGTCTATTCCTGTCGACTTCAGCACATTATCNAAGCCAAACAGTTTTTGAGAACATTACCAGTAACTCTTATGGTCACCCTTGAACATGACACTTTGTCTTTGCACGCATTTTAAATACGTTGAACCTCTGCACTGAACCAATCCTTTGAGTTTTCTTACTCCTTTGGGTCACCCGATGTAAGTCACCATATCCATTGCATCATCATGTTTTGTTCCATGTCATGTTTTTGTTGTTGTGCCTCAGTGTTCAAGGGAAGTATCTGCCTCAAGACTCAACCATCTCAAATGTATGTTTCAATACCCATGTCAGTCCATGTTCTTTTGATCCACCAATTGCATCTCTGTGTCAGTTTCATGTCGTTGATGGAGGATACATCAAGGCCCTCGTTCGACAAGTCTATTCCTGTCGACTTCAGCACATTATCCGGGAACTAGACTTAGAAACCAGTTAGTACCTTGGGACCTGCATGCCTCAATGGTAGGCCTCCTCACATCCGACAGTGGGTTTACATCATTTACCTATGATCATATGATTCCATGGATGTTCGACTTCATCTCATCCATTCACATTCGTTGGAATGTACTAGAGTACCTTGGGAATCATTGACATCAATGGTGATTTCCCTTGTGCTTGTTAACGGTTTACCTCATTGACCGGTAATCAAGTGGCTTCTACCATGTTCGACATCAGAACATCTATTCACATGGTTAGATTCGTACTACATTAGGATTGGTAAGAAGACCCTGGGTTGAGTCATCACTCTTATATGTACATTTCCTAGGTTGCGACGAAGTTTCTTTTGAACATTGACACATATATTGTCACATAGATCCACTTTGTATTGGTCATGGCTATGTCTTATCATCTCATAAATCCACTGTGTATTCTTCATGGCTACAGTCATTTCAGGTCATAGGAGTATAGATCCACATTGTATCTTCAATGGCTATACCTTTTTGTCAATATACTTATGGATCTGCAGTGTATTTTATGGCGGCCATACCTTGAAAGTCTTTATCACTCAAGCATAGATATGACTACCTTGGGTTTGAAACATGTCATAATATTTGTTTGATGGTTGTGTGTAGCTTCTTCCAGGTTCTCCGAGTCCATACCCTTGCTTGAAAAAGTCTACAAAGTACTTCAATCATCAGTTCCCATATTCTAACTTCGCACTTTGGGGGGCAATCTGTTACACATCAAAATTACTCATTACGATTATGGCCTAGTGTCGTCATTACCAATGTCGCAAATGTCGCATTTTGGCCGCAAGTGTTGCAAATATCATACTGTCATCTTGCCTATGTTGTGTCTCGGACAACATTATCAAGAAAACTTAAAAGACACCTCAAAATACTAGTTTTGAAGAGGAGAAATTATTTGACAAAGAATACAAGTATTTTTCCATGGAAAAAACCACTCAAAAATCAATTTTGGAAGGCAACGCTCCCCTATAGAATGTCAGGGAGTGTCAATGATTTGTACCCTCTTTTGGGGGAGCGTTGCAACGCTCTGTTCCCCATTATGAGGGAGCACTGGCCCTTTTTGAGTGAATTTTGGACTGTTGAGGAAAATCAAGGAAGAATCCCCCTCATCTCTGGAGTTGGTTGGATTTGGATCTGAGGTCAAGGATCGATCTTAGGGAAGATCCACAACTGAAGGAGAAGGATCCTCAACCTGTCCCAAGAATATCTTAAGTGGTTAGGCCTCTCCAAGCCTATATAAGGAGGCCTCCTCATGGTGAAAGGAGGGGACATTGAAGGCATCAAACTTATGGTCTCATAAGGGAGATATCATTGAAGCATCATCATTTTGTGTGGATTATTTGAGAAAAGGGTTGGATAAGGAGAGTTGGGAGAGGTTTTTGCACCTTCATCAAAGGTCTGTAAGTATTCTCTATTGTTCTCATTAATATATATATATGTTCTTGTCTTGTTTCTTTCAAGGTTGTGTTTATTCTACATGAACTTGTCTCAGTTAGATAGATTTGGTTTCAAGATAATCTTAGTAGAATAGGAATCTCGTTCTGTCTTTTTTTGTTTTGTCGGACTTATCGAGGAGCTTGGGGATCAAATATCAACTCAGACTATGTGAGGACAAACATCGTTAAAAAGGTACACCTTTCTTCCTCTTCTCTATACATTAGTTTACCTAGGTTTAAAAGGATGTCAATGACCAACGTTAGCACCCTTTTTGTCTTCGTCTTAGGAGTCTAGATCCCAAGAGGGAATCCACTTGTTCATAGGGGGATTTTCCTGTAACAAGGATCGTTGGAGGACTATTCAATGATTAGATCAATTCAGGACCGTTGGATACACAAGCGCCAGATCAACGGAAGGGATAGATTGTGGAGAGCGAAAGGATAATTAAACAATGTGTTATTTCCAATCCTACAATTAGTGTAGACTTCCAGATCCTAATGATTCAAATATCGAAGCCGGTTGATCCACCAACAATTGTACAACTTCAATTGCAGAGTTTGATCGATGGGATAAACCACACGTAAGTTATCATTCCAAAATTTACATCGATTTTCGATGTTCACCTGTCAATAGATCTACAATTGGCATTGGGTTTCCACTGCAAAGACCGGTCCATTCTGAACTTCGGTGATAGTTTTAAACTTGAACACTGCGGGTTACAATTAATCCTTTATCGTTGATATTATTTGAGACCATTTTCAACCGATGGATCAAGTTGAGTGGAAGGATAGGATAAAGAAAGGCCAAAGGCCCGAAATCCCAAAATCTCGAATAGTCAAATTCCCAATAGTCATTGGATCACTTTAAGTGGAAGGATCGATAAGAAAGAAGAAGAGTCATTGGATTTAAACCAAGGAAGAAATAGCATTGTAGACAAATCGAGTTGTCAATCTAAGATCATGATCAACAAACAACATTCATTTCGGGTTAAAATTTGTGAAGAGGTTACACTTCGGGGAATCACACTTCGGGAGGGTGGAAAGTGGAGAAATCGAATTACCGAAGTCCCAAAGGCCGAAGTTCGAATTCATGGGGGCTAATGCAGTAGCACTCATTCCATTTTATCATCAATAGTGACATCAACTAAGACATGTGACCCAATCAGGTGGTGACAAATGTCAAGGTCCCTTAGGTATTTTAAGAAAATGTAAGCCATGAATCCAGGTGACACATGGAAACAACTCAGGAAGTGCCACGTCAACAAAATTGTGTCAGCAATTTATGTCACTCCGGGAGTTTTTTTACTTTGGGAGTTTCACCACGAGCAAATGACCTAATTCTCGAAGTCAGGGGAAGTGGAAATGGAAGTGGAAGTGCATTATGAAGAACACTTGGAGACCCTCAATCGTTTGGGTATGGACACACATCTCTTATTGGGATATTTGTAAAAGAGGCTATAGTTGTGAAGGACAAAGTCAGAAGTCCCGAAGTGGACATGAATTGTCCAATCTAAGGAACACTTTGGGAGAATTCTTGATTGTTGATCAAGTACATTGGAAGGAGAGTGTAAGTGGAATAACCAAAGTCCCAAAGTAAATGAGAACCTTCCATCTCATCGGGATATTAAAACGTGATCGTTGATTTTGATAATTGATCAAACACTAAGCTTAGCCTAAGCGTCTGGTCACACCACTTTGAGAATTAGGTATGGAATATAGAAACAAAGAGGCCGAAAAGAATATCACGGTGCTTAAATTAATAATCTTGTGTTCATGCACCTATGGTCATATGTAAAATGGTTTGAAGGAAGCGCCTATACAATATTTGATTTCTACAACACTCCACGAGATAAAGAAATCAATCCATACTTGTGATCGATTTATGAAAATAGGGGGATGCTAGGTTTAAAGTTGAAGACCCAGAATGATGTTCTGAGTGGTCCCAAAGTTGTTGTAAAATGGACAAGTTAATTGTAACTTGGCAAGTCGGACCAATAACTTAAAACAATATTTTGAGCATAAACAGGTATAAATACAACCATGATTAGCAGTTTCCTTGAGAAATAGAGATTAGGTAGGGAAAGTGGATGCTTTGAGATTAGGTGAGATTTCTATAATGATGATTCTTTGACATAGAAAGGTGTGAATAATAGAGAGAATATGAAGTGAATAAGGTGTGAATATCAAAGAGAATATGAAGTGAATAAAATCGTAATTCCCGGAGAGAAGATGAATTGCGGTGATGAGAATTTGTGGTATACCTCTGATCATGAGATAGAGTTGATTCAATAAATGGATCACTTTTACTAGAGTTGGTTGAACTACTATATGAGCTCTAGTTGGATAGTTTGCATTCTATCAGTAAGCTAGGTATTGCTTGAGAGTTGGTGCTCTCTTGAGATTTGGTGTTCTCCTAGGAGTTGGTGATCCTTACCTAAGTTGGTGTTGATACAAAACAATTGGTGCTGGAAACCCCCATTACTATAGTCACACACACAGAACCCACACACACACATATATATGTGCAAATCTTACATCGGTATCTCTTGTTTATGATTTGATTGTTCTTAATAATAATACAATTATGTTTAGCGCACTTGTAGCAGAAAGAAAAGTTATAAAGTCCACTAATTCACCTCTTAATTGTGGTGGGGTGTGTTCAACAAAGGGGAATAGTCAATCTTGGAAATGGATGCCGTCTTAATGGTCATCTTGTTCCAACTTCCTATAGTCCAATACACAAGTGCAGTAATGCCATCCTTTTCTTCACGAAACAAAGGATGGTTCTCCCTATGGGGACACACTTGGTCTAATGCACCCTTTATCCAAAATATCTTTCAGTTATACCTTCAACTCCACCAATTAATTGTGCTCATCATGTAGGGTACTTTTGAGGTTGGTACTACCCCAGGTATAAGGTCTATTGAAAAATCAATATCCTTTCTTGGAGGTAGACCTGGTACCTATTCTAGAAACACATCTCTATAATCTGTTAATATGGGGTGGTTCTCTAGGTTGGGTTTGTCTTTCTCAACATAGTTTAGTACTTGTTTTTCATACAAGGGACATCCCTTTCGACTTAATTTCTAAAGATATAGTATTGATATTTGTCTAACTGAAACCGGCTTCTGAATACCTTGCAAAACCCTTGCATCTCCTTCTTCATCTTCACATTCCTAAGATATTCTCATAAAATTTCATTTTTTCCTTGTAAATTGTTGACCAATCCATGCCTAACAACACATCATATGATCCTAAGGATAGGATCTTTAAGGTTGTTTGTGTATGTAGTCCACTCATTTCAAATGGAAATTTTTCTATCACTTCTGCCACTTTCCTCTTTGTCCACTGTGGCTAATTGGACCAACCATGCATTTGCATGTTTATTTCTCTATAAGAAACATACTTCAACAACTTGAGGTGAGACACAACTAAGATTTGATGGAGGGTCAATTAAAATAGAAATAGAAATGGGTGGGTTGCTTGTTATGTCTTCTAGCTCCACTACTAAAGCTTGATGGTATGCTTGTCGATTTTCCACAAATACGTGTTTTTTGGGCACACTTCTAGCCACATCATTGATCGTAGTAGCCTCCTAAAAATGATAAACTATTTTTTTGCCATGATGTCCATGAGGACAATCTCTCAACAAATGTGGTTCTCCACAACCCCAAAATAGTAGAGGCCCTTTTCTTTGGCTCCTCTACTCTTTCTCTCACCTACTCTATTGGCTTATTTCCACTCTGAGATGGAAAATTATGTTGATGCACACTCCTTCTTAGTTGGCCGAATTGAGCACCTTGCTGCCACGTTGGACACACTACCACACTTAGGGGGTGAATGAGTGCAGGCCTCTTTTTTCCCAAAACTTCCCTCTTTACATGAAACTCCTTAGTTAACATTCAATATTTGTTCATTACCCATTGTTTTCATTTATAATAAGTTAGATGTGAACATATATCATCAACAAATAATCACCAAGGAACACAAAGAACTCAAGATGTAAGTACAATTTTTCTTTTATTATGGACAACAATCACGGGGTTTAGCATCAACAAAAGCTGAATAGAGTACAACTCTACAAAACAGCTCAATATTATAAGACTCATCTTACCCTCGGCCTGTGAGATGAGGAAAAAATACTCAACAAATATCAATTTGTCAATATGTACATGACTTGTTATTAGTCTGACCAACGTAGTAATGCACCCTTGCTCACTATAGTCCGCGTATGCACACGGCCAATGTACACAACAATCTGTGTATACCTTCTGATTTGTTAGGTTTTTTCCTTCAAGATCAAATCAGATCATCTGCAAATAATATGTCATTCACTTCTGTCTCTAATTTGTCAATCTACACCATCCATTCACAACATTCAAGCTCCTATAATATCTTGTTCATGTGCTGCTCCACAACAAGTCAATATAGATGTTATCTCAATCATGTATAAACAACTAGTATACCATAGCAATCATGTCTGCGTTGAATCAAAAGAGTATTGCTGCTCATCCACCAAAGCCGGAACCACATCATAGAAGCCATTTCAAGAATTCCCTAAGAATTCACTACACATCAAACAATGGTATCCATCAGACAATAATGTAACCATGCCGACGATACCGGTGATAGATCTGAGCCCATAGAAAATGCAGATCTGGAACCTACCTAATAATCCAAGATCTTGGCACCATCTCAAACACAAATCTCCTTGATTTTATCCACTATAAGACTCTCTGTACGGTCATCCCATGTATACATTCAATGTATATGTACCATATACACAGACAACCCATTATACCTGAAACTAGGGTTTCTGAAGCTTAGAGATTTTATGCGTCAAGATCTCTGACATTTCCGACACTTTTATGCGTCCATGAGATCCTCCTCTAACTCTCTTTCTTATAATATATCTTCAATCATGTTCAATAGAGATCCACACCAATCATATGCTCTCCCAAGAAGCTCTCCATCAAATATAAAATATATTCTGAAGCTCTCCATTGATCCACAAAAGGATGATTTACAAGAGACCATAGTTGTCTTGGCCCCTTCTTTTCATCCTCTAGGTCAGTTAACCCACTTTTAGGTTACTTAACCCATTTTTCTAGGAGTCCTTAACTTTATTTTCCTTATTTTAGGGTTAACCACTTTTTCCATAAATAGAAATTTCTCCCAATACTTTATCATTTTAAATATTCCTTCTTGATTTTGTCACTTCTCTTTATTATTTAAATAATCTATCTTGATTTTGTCACTTTACTTTATCATTTAAATAATGATTTCTTATTTTCAAACACTTTGACTTCTTTGACCTTAGGAGCTTCAAGCCTTCATGGGGGTCCTTCAACCGTGGAGCCATAACTCTCAAACCATGAGGTTATGTGACATTCTATACCACGAATGGCATGCAAAGCATTATCCATCTAGGATAGTTTCTTAAAAATTCATTGATCTTCATCTCATTATTCCACATACAAGCATGGGTCCTCAACCATTTCTTCTGGGATAACTCAATCCTGGCGTCTTCCCATGAGGGCTTTCACCATAAGGGGACCACTTTGGAGTTCATCCATTTGTGCACCTTATCAATGAATGATAAGACAATGTGGATTCATCTTTGCATTAATTCACCATTGCATCATATACATCAGCTATGAATCATGTATCAATGACAACTCATTGATCCATCATATCAATGACAACTCATTGATCCATCGCTATCAATGACAACTCATTGATCCATATTCATCGATTGGTTTCCACCCACGACATCTATCATTCTTATCAAGGACAATATATATACATTTGTTCATTAAGAAATCAAAAACCTATCAATCAATCAATCCTTAGAAATCAATCAATCACTTGACATCAATCAATCAAACCACTGGCATCAATGACAACGTGATCCAACAATCTCCCCGCTTGTAATGATGGAAATACCAACATTGATGTCAACAAAAATTACCAATTATTGATTTCAAACATGTAGATAAAGATGCTCTACATCAATGATCATCAATCATATCAATATGACTATATATCTCTGATAGTAAACATCAATCATATCCAGCAATAGTCAATGTGACTATCTCTCCCAATCAATAATCATCAATCACTTCAATGTGGCTATCTCTCCACCCCTTTGGAAATCAATGGAAAAGGGCCATTTATCCTCTTAGGGGTTGCTCCCCCACTGTCTTGTTGCCCATTTGAATAATCTCTCCCCTTTTGAACCACGGATATCACTCTGATGTAACAATAAAATCATATCTCATGATCCCCCTGTGACTATCACTCCCACTTGAATCATGCCTATGTGCTCTTTCTTCAAATATATGGCTCTTTTCTAAGTATGCATTTTATTAAATATCTCCTCCTAGAATCATGGGAAGAATAATGACTCCCCCATAGGGGGAGTAATGTACCCTATATTATCTTTCAATGATGATCCTTGAACCCCACAACCCATGCATCAGCCTTGTGCGGACCATTCATCATGAAGAAAATATTAACCAATTACATCATGTGCCAAAATGTGTGTGCTCATCATGCATAACATCTATGTACATCATCATCATGCAATGTGCCAAAATATATCATCCACATGGAATGTATCAATCATATACCTCTATCAATATGCCAACATGTGCACCCACCTGTGACAGCCATGTGCATCTACCAATTATGCCAATAATATTGCATCTATCAATATGCTAAGCAAATACCATCTATGAGTCTACCATCATGCAACATCACTTCCACTAATAAAGTATATATCAACCATGCATCAACAGGCTATGACTCCACAATGATGTACAACATGACCTCAGCTCAAATCCATAACTACATGTCTTAATGTGCTTGGCCCGATCCATATGAGAAAATGCATGCACCATGATATCCATCATATGCTTCCAATAATATTTAATAAGATATATCAATGAAATTCAAATATGTAACAGCCATGTACTAGTAGATCAGCATCAATACATACTCATGGGTTAGTGACATGCACCCAAGATTTATTTTACGCCGATCACCTTGCATGATCTAACATGGGAACCATGAAAACCACCATCAAATAGTGTCATAACTTTTGTAATAAACGTTGTGTCGGACTACGCAACCACGGAGTTATACCATCATATCAAACTCCATGCCATGTGCATTTCCTTTTTTCCCAAGGCTACCACATATATGTGCACTACTACACAACGGGCGTGTATGTATGCAACCTATTCAAGGTCAAAACACATATGCATGTGACTGTCACCACTTTCACCCACATATGCCTCAGTAGATTAAACTTTTGAACTTCCCTTAGGTCTTTCATTTTTGATATGGTTTGCTTTGTCTTCTTCACCCACTTAAATATATGACCCTTCTCTTCATAAATTGAGCTCTGACCATCCATATTTTCAAATATGTATCCCCTTCTTACTTCATTCCTTCTTTAGCCATGTTATGTGAAGTTCTCATCATGGAATTTCTTCTTGTGTTCGAGCACTCCTAGGATTTGTGGCCAAAATCCACTCTGAGTTCTATGGCATCTCGTAGTGTTATAGTGAACAACAATATGTCCTACTTTTATCACATCTCAACACCTTGTGGTGTTAGTCTCCATTATATCTCTTTTCATAAGATCTACATTCAAGAGATTTGTAACCATATCCATTACACTTGAATAGCTTAATGACCATGAAAATGCTTCCATACCTTTTCTTTGGTGTCCCATGAATAACTTCTTGATGTCTTCCTTAGCTTTGTTCTTTGAAATTTTATTTCCCTACGCTTGTGGCCAGATGGACTTTGCAACATTGTGTCTTCCTTCTTTTATGGACTTATCTCATGATTCTTTGAGGTGTTTTCTTCCAACGTAATGTATCTTCTCCTTTGTATCCAGACCTGATTTATCACATGATGATCTTTGACTTTTCAAGATCTCATCAAAGATTAGTGAGCTACTCAAAGAATTTGTCTGACTTCTCTACGTTCTTTTTAAGGTAAACAATTTTAGCTTTTAATTTACCGACATGACTCTTCCTTTTCATTTTATTTGAATCTTCAATGGTTCCTCTATTCTTTTGGCTTCTTCAATTTGGGTCTTGATATGGACAATGGTTTCAAAACTTTTTGCTAATCTCATGTTATAGATTCATATCTTCTTTTCCATTCTTTAGTCTTGTGATCTCTTCTTCCCTTTTCTTCTAATTGAGTCTTATTGCTCTCTTCTTGTTCCTTGATCATTATTTTAAATTCAAGATGTGCCTTAAGGGCTTCTCCTAAGAAAATTCTCAATGTTATCCAAAGATAGTTATAGTCCTATATAATAATGATCACTTTTATATCTATATAAACCCTCTTCAATTTCCTTTGAAGTTTTAATAGATTTTCTTCTATTATTTTCATGGGATAATTACCATCAAACTTTACACAAAATGTTTTGATATCTTCTTCTTCACTTGTGAAAAAATTCATCTCGTCAACTACTTGATCAAGAAGGGGTTTTGAGGGTTATTTACTTTCATTTGAAATATCTTCACTATATTCCTTTTGTCAACATCAACACATAATTCTTTGTCTTCATTTGAAATGTCTTTGAATCTTCCTTTGTGCTACCATCACTTGATTCTTTATATTCCCTTGAAATGTTTAAAATCACATTTAGAAATAAAATCATTCAAGAGTTTGAGTCTTTACCTTTAGTGATCTGATGGAGTGATCTTAAATATTTTATTTCTCCTTCTTTCCTTGATGATATTATTTTTCCTCTGAAACAGCCATAGATCCTTGAAGGAGATGCATTTATCCCATGATCTCTTTGATAGGGCTTGAGAGTCCACTAAGAATGGTCTTGAGAACCAATGCATCATTATTCTTTCCCTTCCCTTTGAGCTGCAAACTTTGACTTGTTCTTCAGGGAACCGATCCACAATGGATGCCTTCTAAATATTTTCTCCCATTGTCTTCAAATATAATATCATCTCTATTCTCCAAGTAGAATAGTTTTCCTCGATCAGGATTGGAACTTCATCACATCCATTGTGTGTCTATGGATCTCCTTCAAGCTTGTTAAGGCTTGTAGTGAAGTCTTACTATGATACCAATTGTTGGACACACCTACCACCTTGGGGGAGTGAATGAGTGTGGGGATCTTTTCCCAAAATTTCCCTCTTTACATAAAACTCTTTAGTTAACATTCAGCATTTGTTCATTGCAGATTGATATCATTTATAATGGGTTAGATGTGAACATATATATCAATAACATATATCAGCAATATATCATCAACAAATCATCTGCACAAGGAACACAAAAACTCAAGATGTATGTACAATTTTCTTTTTATTATGGACAACAATCTAGGGTTTGTCAGCAACAAGCTGAAAAGAGTACAACTCTACAAAAGCACAAACTCTATAATGAAAGAATCAACTTACACCCTCATCACCAAGCCGAGATGGGGCAAAATCCTCAGCAGGATATCAATGCTGTCAACATGTCTTAGCGACACATCAATGAAGATGCTGACCCGGTGTGTATGTGCCCTAGATCACTACAACCTGTGTGTGTATGTGGCCAATGTATACAACAACTGTGTATACCTTTTGAGGTTGTTAGGGTTTGTCCTTCAAGATCAGCTCAGATCATCTGCAACCAATATATCATTCACTTAAATGTCTCGACTGTCCAATCTGACCACCATCCGGTCACAACACATCCAAGCTCTCTAATATCTTGTTCATGCTCCACAACAAGTCAATATGAATGTTATCTCAATCGTATATAAACAACTAGTATACCACAACAATCATGTCACCAGTAAATCAAAAGAGTATTGCTCACCCCATCAACCAAATCAAACAAACAGAACCACATCATAGAAACCATACAAAGAATTCCCTAAGAATTCAAAACAAATCAAACAATGGGTATCCATCAAGACAAATAATGAAACTATACTAGAGTTTCTATGGTATATTTGAGCCCATATAATGCAGATTTGTAACCTGCTTCATCATCCAAGAGGTTGGCACCGACTCAAACACAAATCTCCATGATTTTTATCCACTGTAAGCTGCCTATACACAGACAACCCATGTATGCACCTTCAATGTATATACTTCTATACGGTGACCCGCGTATGCCACCGGCTTCTAGGGTTTCTTAAGCTCACGAGGAATTTTTCCATCAAGATCTCGGAGCATTCTTTGAAACTTTAATCGTCCATGAGATCCTCCTCTTGCTCTCTTGCTCAGAATATATCTTCAATCATGCTCCAGAGAGATCCACACCAATAATATGATCTCCCAATAATCTCTCCATCAATGCTCCAAAAGATATTCACAGAATCTCTCCATTGATCCACAAAAGGATGATTTACAAGAGACCAATGCTATCTTATTTATAATTTCACCCTCTAGATCACTTAACCCATTTTGAGTTATAGCCATTTCTAGATCTCTTAACCTATTTTTCCTTATTTTAGGGGTTAACCACTTTCCATAAATAGAAATTTCTCTCATATGCTTTATCATTTTAAATATTCCTTTGCCAGTTTGTCCTCTTTATTATTTAAATAAATCCTTCTTGGTTGTCACTTTCTTTATCATTTAAATAATGATTTTCTTATTTTCAAACACTTTGGCTTCTTTGACCTTGGGAACTTCAAGCCTTCACATGGGGGTACTTCAACCATTAGAGCCATAACTCTCCAAGCCGGTGAGGGAGTTATGTGACATTCCACATACCACGGTGCATGACAAGAACTATCCATCTAGGATAGTTTCACCAAGCACAACTTCATTGATCTTCCATATCATTATTCCCACATACAAGCATGGGTCCTCAACCATTCTTCTAGGATAACTCAATCCACCAAAGCGTCTTCCCATGGGGATTTCATCTTAAAGGGGACCACTTTGGAGTTCATCCATTTTGTGCACCTTATCAATCATGATAAAGAAATAATGAGTCATGTTGTATCAATTCACCATTGCATCATATACATCAGCTATGCATCATGTATCAATGGCAACTCATTGATCCATATTCCATCGATTGTTTCCCTTGAAATCTATCATTTTCATCCAAGGAAAATACACATACATTTGTTCATTAAGAAATCAAACCTATCAATCAATCCATCACTTGACATCAATCAATCACTTGACATCAATCAATGACATAGATCAATCAAACCAGTAGCATCAATGACAACATGATCCAACATCTTGAGGTTCTTGTATGGAAAGGAGTTGAATCCCTTCTTATGGAATCGACTCTTATCCTTTCTCTTACAATCCTTAGAAGAATCTTGTTTATGTTTAGATTGATCATAACAACATTTATCCTTCTTGATGGTTTCCTCCAACGTCTTTGGTTTGTCAAATTTTATTTTTTCATAGTAGGAATATGGCAGTCCACTAAGGAGATTGTTGTATGTCTCGTCCTTAAGTTAGGGAGCATACCTCAACAACTCCAGAATCTCTTAGCATATGCAGCCATGTGGTAAGTTTCCCCAAATTATGCTCATGGAACTCTTTGATCTTCTCATCAAAGTAATTCTCTGGTAGGTAATCCTTCCTCAAATATTGTTGATTATTTGGGTTGGTTTTGTTTGATGTCAACCCTTGAAGAAAGTCACGGTGGTGAATTCCTACAGCATGAAGTTTTTGGGTAATTGGACCAAGTTTGTTTGATGTATAATGTATGAATTTTAATATATTTGAAGGTAATAATGGCTATGGATGGATAGTACATGTGGTTCCATTTAGGTGGTATGTGGAACATCTGTAACCTCACGGTTAGAGAGTTATGGCCATGTAGTGGAGAACCCTCATGGAGTCATCTAGAAGCCCAAAGGTCAAAGTAGTCAAAGTGGTTGCAAAGAAGAAATTATTTAAATAATAAAAGTGAATTCATGAGTGTACTATAATTCCAAAGTGGATACAAAGAAATTATTTAAAATATGCAAAGTTAATGGAGGAATTACTATGTGGACAAGTGGTTAGAGAGTGAGTTAGCCCTAAAATAAGGGAAATTATTTAAGAGATTTTGACTGATAAATAATAAAAAGTGAAGTGATGAGTGTACTATAAAGTCAAAGTGGATAAAAATAATTTATTTAAATAATAAATTTAATGGATAAATTACTAAGTGGACAAGTGGTTAGAAGTGGTTAACCCTAAAATAAGGAAAATTATAGGTTAAGGTTAAAGGTAACCTTGGGAAGCTACATGAGAAAGTACTTAAATAAGAGCAGAGCTATCATTTTAATCACACTTGAGCATATTGAATATCTACCTACAAGTGATTGAGGTAACAAAATGATATCTATAAGTCTAATTTCAAAGGGAAGTTGAAGGTAAAGGGTCGAGAATTAGGGAGGATAAATTCTTTTTGATGATGCTTTCTAAGCTATGTTATTCTAGGATCATCTCACCATTTTGCAATAGTTTTTTTCTAGAATGATTAGGATAGTGAAACTTGGAGATGTAGTTGAGGAAACATATCAAGTATTTGTGATAAAAAAATCATCTTGTGGTTCGTTTATTTTTTGAGTTACACTCTGTGGATGAGGAAACATATCCAAGTATTTGTGATAAAAAAATCATCTTGTGGTTCGTTTTATTTTTTGAGTTACACTCTGTGGAAAATAGGGTTTGTGGCTAGTCCTGAAACTAGTCTAAAACAGATGTTTTGGGTAAAAACGTAATAACTTTTTCATAACAGATCCAAATTCAGTAATACCAAATGTATTGGTTATAGTATAGTATTTAGTATTCGTTGTACCATTTTTAGATCCATACAACAAATATTATGTGCGGGGAATTCTCTACAAGTCTGCTCTCTAGAATAAGACAAAATTCAACAAGGTATGTCATTTATGCTATAAATCATTTTCTGAGAGGTTCCAAGTAGTGAAAACTGGAGGAATTGCATTAAAGACATTGAAGAACATTGTGTACTATTTTCATATATTTATTCATTACAGGTATATAGGTATGATTATTTCAAGTTAGGGTTGTTAAATAATCCAAAATTAGTCATGTCAGAATAAAGTAAAGTTTGATGAAAATGCTAGTCTCTTGTTGTTAAAGTTAAGTAAGGTTTGCAGGTATGTGATCATATACACCAGGTCTATTACAAAGTTACAAATTTGGATGATGAAATTGATGAGGGATTTTGGTTGAGGTACATGTGGGGTACATGGTTGAGACAAGTAGTTGATGAGTTGGCACATACATGAGGTGTATAGTTGATGATGTTGGTACATATTGATGAGTCATAGTTTATGTGTATTTTATTCATGATTGGTACATATTTGGTGCATGTTTGATGCACTCGTTGATGGTACAGGTTGAGGTACAGGTTGGTGCATGGTTGATGCACTTGTTTATGGTACAGGTTGATTACAGGTTGTTTGGACAGGTTATTGTGACATGTTATTTATACAGGTTTGATGCATGTTTGATGCATTTGTTTATTGTACAGGTTAATGTATGGTACATGTTGGAACAGGTTATTGGTAGAGCTTGTTACAGTTTGATTACAGGTAGATTGGTACATGTTTATAGTAGTATATCTCATAGTGATGGTGTGACAGTGGTTCCATCATTCTACTTCTACGTCAGGGTGGTTGGATGAGGAAAGGGCAGGTAGTTGTAGCCACCTTCTGGTTGTAGACGTAAAACATAGATGGTTGTAGGCTCCTTCTAGTTGTAGCCAGATAATTGGGGATTTGGAGCTTCCTTCAGGTTGTAGCCTGAGAAACTAGTGGGTTGTAGTCTCCTTCTGGTTGTATCCAGAGAATTGGGGAGTTGGAGCTTCCTTTAGGTTGTAGCCTAAGAAACTAGGGGGTTGGAGCCTCCTTCCAGTTGCATCTAGAAAACAAAGGAATTTGGTGCTTCCAATGAATGTAATTCTTAAAGACATATAAGAAAAATCATTATGTGGTTTTCTCTTGCTTTGGGTTTCCATGTAAAAACATTGGTGTACTATGTATATGTATTATTGCTCATTTGTTCATTGTTTATTTACTCTGAAACTATTGGATGATAATTCTACATTGATATAACACTTGCATTTCGTGGTTAAAAAGGATCATTTCTCTATTACTGATTCACCCCCCCTCTCAGTAATGCAACAATTGGAATCAGAGTTATGTTCCTTAAGGAAACAGTTTAACCATTGGAAGGAGATCATGGATTATTCTGAGAATGGAGTACCAATGTTTAAATGTCAGAATGGTTTAAAATATGAGATATGGAATAGAAGGATGAAAGTATTTTTTACAGTCACAGGGCAATTATATTTGGCTATTAGTTGTTACAGGATATGAAAGCTCAAAAAAGGCAAAGACTGCAGCCAAGAAGAAAGTGAAGAAAAATATCAAAATAGAATGGATTTCATCTGATTACAGAATTCGATAAGAGAAAAGGTTTGTAAATGTTCATCAACCAAAGAAATTTGGAATAAATTACATGACATGTATTCTTCACCCATCGCAAATTCATAAAATGCCAAATAATATGTAGGTACAGATCAAGAAGAAATGTGTTCACCATGTTAGACAGATTCAGAAGATGAAGAGTACATAATCAATAGAGGTATGTTGTTTTGTTTTAATTGTGAAAAACGTGGACATCTTGAAATAGAATGCCATGAAGGAAATGAGACAGAAAAACTAATTGAAAAAAAAGACAATTATGAAGCGGAATTGATTAGTGCTTTAGATGAACTAAGAGAAGAAAACAAGTCACTCAAGAAAGAATTGATGAAACAAAAGGAAAGTGTTCACATTTTTGAACAATTCCAATAGGTCATCGAGAATTTAAGAACTCGGCTAGAAGAAGTCAGGAAGATCGAAGAAAATCTTGAATATCAAAAGAAGTATTTGGAATCCAACATAGCAGCACAAAAGGAAGAAGCATAAATGAGATAGAATATATTGACAGATCATCTTAAGGAAATAACTAACGATCTAAACCAGCTTGAGGCAGAGTTTGGTCAAGAAGAGAAAGGACCTGAAGAAGAAATAATCACATTAAAAATCCAACTTGATGAAGTGAAAAGAACAGAATAAGTCATGAAGTCTCAGAATATGAAGAAAGAAGAAGAGATTGATAAGCTTGAAGAAGAATTTGTCACATTGAGAAGTAAAATCGTCAAGCTCAAAAAGAACGTTGAAGAGACAGAAACATCCACATCAATTATAGAGAATGAAGAGAAGCACTCTAGGTTGCTAGAAAATAAGAATGAAGAAAATAGAAATAGTTATGAAGAAGTACTCAAAGGAAGGAATCATGGTCAACCAGAATCTAAGAAAACTATTGAAGATACATCTTCAAGAAGACCATCGATGTTCAAGCCACAAAGAAGCTTCAATCATGATCATGATCAGTCAAGGAAAAAATTCAGAAGGACTATGCCACAAAGAATATCATTCACTCCCAGGTATGAAAATTTCTTTTATGGTCATTTATTTTATTGTACTAACTTTGGACATAAGGTTGCAGATTGCAGAGATTATAAAAGAAATGTTCAAGCAAGAAATACCTATGTGGCCCCACATAACATTGAATGTTACAAATGTCATAATTATGGACACATATCTAGTGATTGTAGAAGCATGATCGATACTCCCATGAAATAGAACACTAATATCATATATAATAAAGTATGGATAAGAAAACACGAAGAACGGGTGAACAAAGACCAGGTCCCATAGATCGCAAGATTGGTAATAAAACAAGATGAAGAAAATTCTACAGATAAAAATAAAGATGTCAGATACAGAATGATTTGGAAAATAACTAAAAGAAAAGAAGGATAGGTAAATAAGGAACAGGGTCAAGAGATTGTACTTTCGGGCATTTTAGTGAAAGATGAATCCACAGATAGAAAGAAAGAAGACAGAGCTCAGAGAGATGATGAATATACCAATGAAGATGATGATGAATACACATCAGAGCAGGAACTATTTTGAGCCATCCGTCTTAGAGACTCTTAGGTAACATGAATATTAGACATGGGGAGTTTATGTGATAGTTGTGACAGACCAAAGAACCATCCTTCAAGCAGCTTGCAGAGTTTTAGAAGATAGATCCATAGCAATCAGTTAGCAGAAGTAAAATCAGTTTTAGTAGTGAATACTTCATGATAGTATAGTGATAAATGGGTCAACATTATGGATGGTTGTGCAGTAGAGTCTTGGATAGTATAGACAGAGATGGATTTGTAAGAACACTTAGTAGGTTTGGACATATATATGATAGTGGACAAGATCATGGATTCATAGATTGGTTTAGAGAGAGGTTCAGAGACAAAGGAACATTATCATAATGGATGATATTTACACAGGAAATGACTCGAACAATGCTAATGGATTCCAAATTGACAGATATTCTTTGGACACATGTAGTGCATACAACATCTCACATTCAAAACAAAGTAATGCTCATAAAAAACAATAACAAAACTGCCTACAAGCTATGGAAAGGAAGACCAACAAATGTGAAGCACTTCAGAGTATTTGGAAGAAAATGCTACATCAAAAGTGAAGATGGTAGAATGGGAAAGTTTGACTCTTTTGTGGACAAAGGAGTACTTGATGGTTATTCAAGTACAAGGAAAGCATACAAGTATTACAATATGAGATGGAACAAAGTTGTGGAAAGCATCAATGTAACAATTGATGAAATAGGTGGACGAGAATCAAAGGAAAAAGAAAAGGAATCAATGGAACAACGTTATGAAGAAGATGAAGAAGATCAGATAGAAGTAGAAGAGCAAGTTCAGCAAGTTCCTCCAAAGACACCTAGCAAACGAGTACAGAAAAATCATCCTTCAAATCAGATTATCGAAAACAAGGATGCAGGAGTTGAGACTAGAAGAAGAATTTGTTCACCAGAACAAATGCACCTAGCACTCTTATCTACAATTGAACCAAGTAGTTTTGAAGAGGCCAGCAAGGATGAATTATGGAATAAGGCCATGGATGAAGAATTGGATCAAATAGAGAAGAATGACACTTGGGAATTGGTTCTAAGACCAAAGAATAAGAATGTGATTGGCACTAAGTGGGTTTTCATAAATAAATTGAATGAAGATGGACATGTTACAAGGAACAAAACTATATTGGTATTTAAAGGATACACACAGGTTGAAGGAATCAACTTTTAAGAGACATTTTCTCCAGTTGCCAGAATGGAAGTAATATGATATATCTTAGCTTATGCATTCTCCAAGAATATTAAAGTGTATTAGATGGACATTAAATCAACCTTTGTGAATGGGGAACTTGATGAAGAAGTCTACATTGAACAACCAGAAGGATTTCAGTTGTCAGAGAATGCAAATTATGTGTGCAAATTGAAGGCCTTGTATGGTCTAAAATAGGCTCCTAGAGCATGGTACTCTAGACTGGATAAATATTTACAACAGGCAAGGTTCAGAAAAGGAAGTGCAGAAAACAACCTCTACATGAAGGTAACTCAAGATGGTATTTTATTAATTGAAGTTTATGTTGATGATATTATTTTTGGAAGTATTGATGACAGGTTAAGCCATAAATTTGCAAAGGATATGCATAATGAATTTGAAATGTCATTACTCTGAGAACTATCCTTCTTTCTGGGTCTTCAGATACGTCAAATCAACTGAGGAATTTTTATTTCTCAAACAAAGTATATCAGAGAAATTCTAAAGAGGTTCAGAATGGAAGATTGCAAACCAGTTACCACTCCTATGCAAACTAGTTTCAATTTGATCAGAGATGATGATTCAAAGTCTACAAACCATAGGCAATACAGGTCAATGATTGGTGGCATATTATATGTGATAGCATCCAGACCAGATGTAATGCATGCAGTTGGACAGGTGGCATGATTTCAAGTATCATGAAAGGAAACACATATCTTAGCAGTGAAGAGGATTTTTAGATATCTCAAAGGAACAGAAGGGTTTGGATTATGGTATCCAAAAGGAAAGGATCTATCACTTGTTTCCTACATAGATGAAGATTGGGCAGGTTGCATTGATGACCGACGAAGCACCAGTGGAGTAGAATTCTACTTGGGTGAGTGTTTATTATCTTGGCTAAGAAAGAAACAATCATCAATATCTTTATCTACAGTCGAAGCAGAGCATATTGCAGTAGCAAGATGTTGTACACAGGTTCTATGGATGAAACAAACTATGACAGATATACATGTTGAGTATGATGAGTCAATTCCAATCTATTGTGATAATACAGGCACCATCAGTATCTCAAAGAACTTGGTGATGCACTCCAAGAAGAATCACATTCCAATCAAGTATCACTTTCTACAAGAACAGGTTGCAGAGAAGAACATTGGAGTTGAACATGTGGGCACAAAAGAACAAGTGGTAGACATCTTTACAAAATCACTTCCACAAGAAGCCTTTGAGTATTTTCTTCAGAGACTCTGAGTAATTTATACTCCAAAATGAATGATTTTGAATGCTCATCTTATATGTATTAGATTTACACGAGGAAGCACCATAAAGAGGACATTTTACATAAGGGGAGAAGCCCCAGATGGAAATATACCTTTTTCCATTGATGACAAAGGGGGAGATATTTATCATATGCAAAGGTAAATGCTTGGAGAAAGAGAACAAATGCATGGTTCCAAGGGGAGCAATGGTCACAGGGGGAGCATGAATGATATCACTTCAATATTGCATCATAGTGTTGTCATCAATGACAAAGGGGAGTATTGTTGATTATTTGGGTTGGTTTTCATTGATGTCAACACTTGAAGAAAGGTTGGTAGTGAATTCTGGTAGCACAAAGGTTTGGGTAATGGAACCAAGTTTTTTTTATGTACAATGGAATGATTTTTAATATATTTGAAGGTAATACTATTCTATATGGATAGTACATGTCATGTCATTTCCGGTTGTATGTGGAACGCCACATAACTCCTCACAATTAGATATTTATGGCCATTTGAAGTTGGAGAACCCTCATGAGTCATCTAGAAGGCCCAAAATGTCAAAGTAGTCAAAGTGTTGCAAAGAAAAAATTATTTATATAATAAAGTGAAGTCATGAGTGTACTATAAGTCAAAGTGGGTACAAAATAAATTATTTAATAATAAATTTAATGGAGAAATTGCTAAGTGGACAAGTGGTTAGAAGTAGGTTAGCCCTAAAATAAGGAAAGTGGTTTAAGAGATTTTAGAAGGTAAATAATAAAGTGAAGTGATGAGTGTACTATAAGTCAAACTGGATACAAAAGAAATTATTTAAATAATAAATTCAATGGATAAATTACTAAGTGGACAAGTGGTTAGAAGTGGGTTAACCCTAAAATAAGGAAAGTGGGTTAAGATGGTTAAAAGGTAACCCCTTGAGGAAGCTACATGAAAGTATAAATAAGAGGCAAGG
>SNQJ01S0051091.1:172849-187536 GCA_010110895.2 Picea sitchensis
GGACATCGTATGTGAAATTTATCTCGTTCTGACCGAAATCCCAAACATGAAAAAAGTCAACTGGTCAAAGTCAATGCTGACATCGGTAGGTTCTACAGGTGATGTCAGCTTTACGATAGGATGACATCAGCATCATGTCAAGATGGCATCATCATACTGACGTGGTGTCACTAGGAGGTGACACGTGTCACTTGGATTCGTCATTTTCGGGGTGAGTTGGCATTGTATAGATTTGACACATGTCACTATATGGATGACATGTGGCAGTCTGTACATGACGTGGCCCAATGATAGGCTGACACATGGTAGTATGGATGATAGTTGGGTTGTATGGAAGATGATGTGGCAAGGTGACTTTGCAATACACATGACACGTGGTTGTACGACAGATGACATGGCAAGTGACTCGACAGGTGACAGGGTTGTATGGAAGATGACGTGGCAGCTGACTGGGTTGTATGACGATGATGTTGCAGGCTGATTGGACGTTGACTGTGCCGCTAACTATATTGGTACGGACCAATCTGAGGGTGACACATGGCCCAATCAAAGGGTTCCACATGGCACCCCGAATTTTTCCAATGACAAATAGTTCAAAAATTTGTTATGAGTCAGGGGATTCGAACCCCTAACCTCACGGAATGGGAAATGACTTAACAACCAAGGGTTGGACTAGTCAGGCTACGTGGAAGGTCTTGACCCTATTCGGCCGAATTTTGTTTTAAATTGGTGGTGGCACTATATAAGGGATAAGCCTCGGTCGGTGGGGGCCAGCCTCGACCGACCAAGGGCTAGAGACCAAGAGCTATACTAGGGGAGTTGTGCGTGGAGGATTAGGGTGATGCCATATGACCAAGCCACATGACCAGGACCCGAAAGGTAAGGGGTCAGCGCACCAGTTTCAGCACAAGGCCATATGGAAATTCCCCATATGCCCAGGAGCAAAAAGGAAGGGGGTTGCGCCTAACATTTTCCCAATGTTTGGGTTTTAAACCATATGATAAGATTTTTAATGATTTTAAGCCTGTTTTTGATGGATTTTGGTCATTTTTGGGACATCTGGAGCCCTTTTTGAGGCTATATCTTGGGAGTAAGTTGGGAGGTTGTTTCCAACTTAAAACCTATATAAACCATAGATTCTTGGCAACCTTAGGAGGTTCAGAAGAGGATAAATGCTATAGAATTGTGAAGCCAAAGTCAGTTTTATGCAGGGAAGCCATTGAGGAGAGGAACTTCATGGGACAATTATGAGAGCTTCGTTGAACCATTTTCAGTGTCTTCAGTTGTGTTGGGTTCTTCGGGTCTAGAAGAAAACAGCCAGACCAGTTTTTAATCCATTTGACACTTTTCTGATGTACTTTTGAAGCTTTGAAGAGAAATAAGAAAGCCTCACCCATTGAAACAAAGGCCCAAAAATGTAGGTAATATTTTCGAACTTCGTTAACAACTTTGTTTTTATGGTTTGTTGATTCTTTGTTCTTACTTTCAGATCTGGATATCTTAATATGGCTTCCATGCTATATCATTGATTCTTCATCTTTCCTTCAATTCCTAAATGGTTAATGCACTCATTCTTTAAAAACTTAACCATAGTCTTTAAAAAATCTTTTCGGATCAGGGTAAGGTATGTATTCCTCCATAGACTTTAGCAGTCAAATAGTTGTGTAGATGGGGTCTCTTGTCCCACAAACAAGAGGGTATCATACACCAATTTGGTGTATGGCTTGGTCGTGACCTTAAATTAGATTATTATTATTATAAAGCAATTGAAAGTAAAAAAACTTTAAGTGAATACACACACACACACACTTTTTTATCCCGGTGGGTTAGCTCGAGTGGTTGAGAGATATGTATTGTAAGCAGAAGGTCTTGACATCAAGTCTCGGGTATGGTTTCCTTTGTGAGGACCTCACTCGATGTCCCCGCTGGGTTAGGATGCCAAAACTACATCATTTTACCTCTCGTACCATCCTTGAAATGAGGGGAAGTACCTGGAGAGTTACATAAGATGTGTATTCCATTGAAATACACACACACACACACCATTTAAGTGAATACTTTTTTAATTTTAAAAAACTTGAGGAATAATTTGCACCTCAAAATATTTAATCCTTCTTAACACATGATAAATCCAGAGTTAAAATAGATTTACATCGATTTAAACATTTATAATGCCACATAAATTATTTAATGGTTTAATTACTCCTATAACAAATTTCCCATAATTACTCTTATAACATATTTCCCAACTTTGATTTAAATAAGTTTTAAGGTAGTTCATAATGCCATAAATAATATTCCAATTTTAAACTAAAATATATGAAAAAAATATGATTTGTATACACCTATAACATTCCATGACAACATTAATTTAAAATATTAAAACACTTATTATGCACAACAAGATGTACTTATCATCCCATAAAATGGGTTATATTAATCCATATGTGTGCACAACAACATGAGGTACATATCATCTTATAAAATGGGTTCTTACCCTCCTGCAAGTAATAAACATTTGTGTATGAATGCCACCCTCAAAACCTCCATGAAATAAGAACTTATGTATGAATTCCATCCTCACCTCCAAGAAATAAGCACTCATATATAATAATGCCACCCTCAAACTTAAGTATTGATATGATAAAGGGACCACAATCAGGGGGATCAAAGAATTTATCACAAGTCCCAACTAATTCACATTAAAAAAATACCTTGTGTATATACTAACTTGGTGCCATTTAAGTAGTTGAAGGGGCAAAAGATGCCACCTTTTGTTGATATTTGTACAACATTGGGAAGACATTCTCCCAAATTAATAATTAATAATGTAATTGTTAATTATTATTAATATTATTAATATATATATACTAATAATAATAACAAATAGTTATTATAGTTATTAGAGACGCATCCTTTCATGGATGGTCACCATATGCACCTTTAGGTTCTCTATATATTTGGCACATTCATCATTGTAATAATGAATCAATTATATCATCTCATATACAATATTATCTCATATATCATCTCATATAGAAAAATCAACATGTTGTTAGAATTGGTTACCTTCATAACAGTTTGACCATTGGAAGGAAGATCTCTACAGCGACACCTTGCGGCTGCAATAATTTGTTAATCTTGTTGAGCTGTATCCCAAGGATGTTTGGTGAATTTTGAGAAATTCACACAGCGACACCTTGCGGCTGCAATAATTTGTTAATCTTGTTGAGCAGTATCCCAAGGACGTTTGGTGAATTTTGAGAAATTGAGATTTTTCAGTGTTAGGGTTTCTACTAGTGAAAAATGGCAATCGGCATGAGAGTTGAAGATAGATTAGATGCAGAAGATAACTTCAAATCATGGAAGCACATAGTTCTTCTCATTCTATAAGAGAATGATATATTGGATCACATCAAGCAGATGCTTCCAGAACCAGAAGAAGAAGACGCCAATAAAAAAATTAGGAAGAAGGAGGTCAAGGCCAAGAGGATCTTGACAGACTCAATAAAGGATCATTTGATACCTAATGTATCAGAACTGAAGACTCTGAAGGAAATGTTTGATGCCCTAACCAAACTTTATGAAAGTAAGAATACCAGTCAAAATCTTACTCTACGGAATCAACTCATAAATGTGACCATGAACTATTCAGAAACAATATCAACTATTTCATGAGAATATCCCAAATCAAAGACCAGTTAGCATCCATTGTATATCCAATAGAAGACTTTGAACTCATGACTACTACACTTAATGTATTTCCCTCCTCTTGGGATCCATTTGTTCAACGGATTTGCGCCAGGAGAAGATTTCCCAAATTCAACAAACTATGGGCTTACTGCACCCAAGAGGAATCCAGGTTGATATCCAAATCATTGAAAATTAATGATGATGAAAATCAAGCACATGTTTCCCAAGTAAAGAAGAGAAAGGGAATGGAAGAAGACATCTCAAAGAATCCTAATAAACCACGCTACAGGAAGGATGCATCAAATATCAAATGCTAAAATTGTCAAGAGATGGGACATTATTCCAAACAATGCTCTCTTAAATATGAAAAAGGAAAGAAGAATCACCATGCACATGCAGCAGATGTTGAAGAGAAGGGTGATGAGTATGTTCTTTAGCCAGTAGTTCTTCCAAGAAGGTTTACATATTAGGTTTAATAGTTTCTTATATTGTTGCAATTTAAGTATGTGTTGTAACCAGAGTGGCAATATTTATTTGTTATTGCTATTAACACTTGATTATTGTTGGTAAAACTACCATTAAGTAAATACTCATATTGATAATGCAATTGTGAACAATATAAATTTATCTCCTCTNTGCAATTTAAGTATGTGTTGTAACCAGAGTGGCAATATTTATTTGTTATTGCTATTAACACTTGATTATTGTTGGTAAAACTACCATTAAGTAAATACTCATATTGATAATGCAATTGTGAACAATATAAATTTATCTCCTCTAGGAGATGATTTTTGTTTTTCTTTTTTCTTGCTCTAGGCAGGTCACATGTAATAGCTTTGAGAAGGAGCCATAATGACAGTCGCAGGAAGAAACATGAAGCAAGACTATCCATACATAGAGTTGTGCACATCCATGCAATGAAGAAGAAGAGGAGGTAAACACATGCATAGGGAGAAGATGACTTTGAAGACTATATATCCCCAGAGGGAGTCAAGCTTCATAGGGAGCATCCATAATTAGAGTGGGATTGATCTCAAAGAGAGTCAGTTGCTTAGATTCTTTCATTCAGGAATGATTCCTCTTTGGATTCAGATTCATATGGGAGAGATGTCCTCCAGGACTGAAAGACAGGAGCCTAGACCTTAAGGATATATGAGATCTCCTGCCACCTGGAGAGGAGTCCCTTGTTTCAGTGAAGGAATCCAGTCAGAAGGACAGTAGAGGAAAAGTATATAGCAACTAGTATTGTAATCCATGAAGCAGTGTGGATTCATAAGTTTCTTGTAGGAATTCATATGAGACATGATGCAGAAGCGAGTTGTTAAGATCCAGTACACATCCACAGATGAGTATCATTGGGCAGACATTCTCCCAGAGGGCTCATTCTAATTTGACTGAGGAGAATGATACATTCACTCACAGGATTAGCCATGTTGATTTGGTTAGTGTTGAATGACCCAGGTGTAGTCTTTCTCCTTAGTCATGTTGATTTCACAAGGAGTGGAAAATACTCAAGGTGTCAATGTTTCTCCATGTGGTTGCATCAGGCATACATTCTCCCAAAGGGAACATGTYTATTTGACTGAGGAGAATGATACATTCACTCATAGGATTAGCCATGTTGATTTGGCTAGTGGTGAATGGCCCAGGGCGTTGATGTTCTCCATGTATTAGCATCGGGAACTCTCCTATGATGGTCATGTTGAATTGGCTAATGAGAGTGACCTAGGGTGTTGATATTCTCTGTGTATTAGCATCAATCATTCTTCTCAGATGGCCATGCTGACTTGGCTAAGAAGAATGACCCAGGTGTGGTCTCTATCCTTGATCATGTTACTTGACAATGACCATTGGAGACCCGAGGTGTTATGTGGGAGAAGCATACATCAACTGAGTTCTATCTGGGAAAGTATACATCAACTGGGTGCATGTCAAAGATGATTACATCACCAAACTCTCATTCACAAGTGTAAGAGGGAGTTGGCCTCAGAGTTCGAAATCAAGAATCTTGGCGTGATGCAGAATGTCTCCCTAGCTGAGAAGTAGTGTTGAAGTTAGAATCATCGGGCAGACATTCTCCAGAGTGGTCATTCTGATTTGACTGAGGAGAATGGCTCAGTCGTAGTCTTCAAAGGACAAAATAATTGAGGTGCTTGAGGTGCATAATGTCTCCCTCATTGAGAGGGAGTGTTTATATTTGTACAACATCGGGAAGACATTCTCCCAGATTAATAATTAATAATATAATTATTAATAATATTATTAATATATATAATAATAATAATAAATAGTTATTATAATTATTAAAGACGCGTCCTTTCATGGATGGTCACCATATGTTCCTTTAGGTTCTCTATATAATTGGCACATTCATCATTGTAATAATGAATCAATCATATCATCTCATATACAATATTATCTCATATATCATCTCATATAGAAAAATCAACACCTTCAATATTCCTTATTCGTCTTAAGTATCTTAAGGGAAACAATTTTCTACCTTGAAATATTTTTTATAGTGTCTAATTTAATGAATATTGAAAAACACACATATTTATTTTGATGGATTTTTTAGTTAACATGGGTATAAGTATATCGAATTGTAAAAATAATTTTTTGATTAGAAGGTATTTATTTCGTTAAATTTATTTAAGATTTAAATTTAATTTTAAGTATCTTAATAAATATTAATGTACAACAAATACAATTATACACATAAAACTATTCTAAATATAATTATTATAATAAATTTTTATTTTCATTCACTTAACAAACTGCTAAAATAAAATAAAATATATTTCCATCTAAAAACTTTTAAATTTTGTTAGAATTCATATTGTAGTTTGTTATCTTCTCAATAATCTAGTGGATCAAGAAGAGTGTGATACCTTGAGTCACTAAATTCTAAATTAGTATCAGAAAGACAATTACTATCAAAGAATTTTGAGGGGTCTAGATATCTAATTTCTCCTTCTGGACACTCTGAAGGAGAATAGAAAAAAAGGTCCCACCATTTAGGATCAATATCTTCAGTGAATAAAGTTGATAGCCTTGGTTTCTTCTTCTTGTTGGGACATTAATTGGCCCAGTGTCCTAGTTTGTGTAAATTGAAACAGATTATCTTCTTTGAAGGAGTTCTTCTTTTCTTCAGACCGGGAATCTTATGATGCTTGGGCTTATATATTCTTTCATATTTCTTCTTGTTTAGAGTCCATCTAGATTTGAAAGTATCAAACTTTCATTTATGCTTGCAATGGCATTTAAAGGATTTAACAGTTTGGTGTGCTTCGTTGAAAGCACCATATCCCCATTTAGACATATCTCCTACTTATTCACATAGAGGAGTAAACATGTGCTCGAAGAGTTTGAAATCTTTAGTAACCCTTTTTGTAAGACAATGTTCTTGGATGACAATGTCGGTGTGCCTATCTATCATTGCTAATGACACATCTCTGGTATTAATATTTTAATCTTTGAAATACTTCTCTACTACATCAGGCAGAGCACCAGGAAAGTTGTGGACATAATATTTGATGTAGGTTGGGTCATTCATATGGCCTAACTAGATTAGTGATCTTAGTTGATCCGAAAAAATATTTTAAAGACTATGGTTGAGTTTTAAAAACATGATTTCATTAACCATTTAGGAAATTGATGAAAGAGGAAGAATTAAATATGTAACTTGGCAGTCATAATGCAATATACAAATTTAGAAATAAGCACAAGAATCAGCAAACCATAACAGCAAAAGTTGTTAATGGAGTTCGGCAATTTCGCCTACGTCTCTGGACCTTTGTCTTAGTGGGTGAGGCTTTCTTATTTCTCTTCAAAGATTCAAAAGCACATCATAAAATTTTCAAATGGATTACAAACTGATATTGTGTTCTACAATATCTCAAGAACCCATCACAACTGATGGCACTGAAAACGGATGAACGAAGCTCCCAGAAATGGCCCGCTAAGTTGCTCTCCTCAATGGCTCGTTCTCATCATAAGCTCAAAGTATTAAAAACAATACTTTGCAATGCTCAAAATTATAAATAGATGGCTCCAACGGCTCCAAAATTCTAGTTGGGCTCTTGTTGCACCTGGATTGGCCAAAAATTGAAGAAAATACACTCTTGGGAGTTTTCCGCAATAAACTTGCAGTCCTTTGTTCTACAAAACGCACCTACAGACCCATGAACCCAGCTCTATGTGATTTCCCATTTAAAAAACTTGGCACACACACCATTTTTGAAACTTGGGCATTTGTGTTGCACCATTAAGGTGTTGGCACCCTTTCCCTGGTGGAGGACTAGATCGTATGGCCCATGTGGTCGGGTGTCGGACTAACTTTCCACACCCACCGGCTAGCTACTCCTATGTTTTCTTTTGGTCATGTGGATTGGCCCATGTGGCCATGTCTCGATGCTCCACGATATCCATTAGCCTTAGCTCCTGATCATGCACCCTGTTCGGCAAGCTATCCCGGTCGACCGACACTAACCCCATACCACACGTGCCATCCTTTTGGAGGTCTTGGTCATGTGTTAAGGTTATATGAAAAGGCATATATTTGGGGATTGGGGCTAGGCCCCAGCCCTTTACTCCACAAACTAAACCAACATTTCAGTTAAAAAAAATTATTTGGACTATGGTTAACAAGTTCCACCATGGGCAGGTTGGTATCCCAGCCCTGCCAAGTCATTCCCCCATGCCCGGAGGTCACGGGTTCAACTCACATGGAGTCACATAATATTTTTCCCACTATCAACCAATGAAGGGGTGCCACGTGGCATCCCACGACTAGGCCACGTGGAACCATCACATTTTCCATTAAACATCCATGTGTCAAGATATGATTCGCACACATCAACACCTTCCCACATCAACATGCCAACTCATTGCCACGTGTCTACCTTGCCACATCATCCCATGCCAACTCAGTTGTACGAGCATGCCACATGTCACCCTTTGGTGCTATGTGTCACAATATAACTCGTCCACTGGTTAGCCATCAACTGCCCAGTCAATGAAACTACCACATGATTGTACGACTATATGGAATGTATGGTCAGCTACCACGTCATCATTGTACGGACTATACAGTCAGCAAAAATTTTGCATGTTTGAAAAAACGAATATATTGCGATATCTTTCACATACGGTGTCTGTTTGATCCCGTTCAATTTGTGTTGGGTTTGTAACAATGAGGCCTACACACACGCCTGTTTTGAAGTGATTCTGAGAACTTTGATTTTTAGGCCTTCCTAAACCCATTTTGGTTCCTGGATCCATTTTTTAATCATTAACATATAACAATACTACTCTTTATGGTATTATAAATTACCTAGCCTTTGTCTTGTGAATATGGAAGCCATATGTTCTGCATCAACACCAACTGGGGAACCATAAAATTGACTACTTAGGGCTTCTATTAAGTCAGAACCAGTAGTAGGAGAACGCAAGATTTCTTCTGGTATCCATTTCCACCAGTCTTGTGATAAACCAATAAATCCAGAAGTAATCAAATTTTTCTACATATCTAGCATTCATATTATCATTTGAGCCTCTTTTAGCAGTAGCCCAATTCCTAGGCAACTGAAAAGTGTCTTTCAATTCTTCTAGGGTTTGGAATCCTATGTTGATTATGGGATGGTCTAGTATTGAGCTGGAAACTTTATTTAGCCCTTGGATTCCAATGGCTCAAATACTATCACCCTTGGTCTAATATGAGGAAGGAATATTGCTTTGGAACATTGGGGTATCCCCATCTTAGTCAAGTTCATTCTTTATAGACAAAACCTAGAGATATGCTTCTTTGTCTAGTGCTTTTAAGGATTTCGGCCTTTTCTTCATTACAGAAACTTCAAATTGGATATATTAATTCTAATGTTTGTTCCATATTAGTCTGAGAATCCCAAACAGGTCTAAGATCAGGAGTATCCAACATGTCTAGGGACTTATTCCACTTATGTCCCTTACTACTCTAGGGAATCCCTTTCTTAGTGAATTCTTCTAGGACTACATTATTTCTGCTAGGATTCTTACTTTATTTCATAATATCATGGATCTTCATAAATAATTTATCTAACAAATGAAACCTAGCATCTATTTTATCAATTTCACTCTTTAAAGTAGTTGTAACTATCAAAACATAAGAAACTACATCTAGTTTTTGAGAGATATCTTTGATTTCTATATTTTTTATTTGCAGTCTTCTATAATTCTTAAGACATCTTTGTGGACATCATCAATGTTTAACCCTGTGAGTCGTGCTTGAAAATTTGGCCAATTCAATAATTTGCATTCATCATTAACTGTGTCATTTGGGGCTAATGATTCTCCTTCTATATATTCTTTCTTGGTGCTTAGGTTTTCATAGTATTGTCTAAAACCTAAGGATGGAATATTGCTTGCAAGTAGAAAGGATTCTTCAAATGTGGGATGTCTTTTAGTACTCCCACTTCCTTCTCTAGGCAAGGAGAACATCATTAAATCAACTTTTGGTATTCTCAAGGATATTCATCCATGAAGGTTTTTTAGTTTTTCATGACAAGCTATACATCCAAGATGATTACATGAATGGTTGGTTTCAGTTTTTTCTTTTGTTTGCCTAGGTTGTGAATTTTGGCCGCAAGTATGTTGGATATCTTTATGAGATTGGTATAACTCAAGGGTTCTAAATGAAAGAGATGTATGCATCATTAGGGATGATTTTAAGGATGGAAATTTATTTTAAAATATAGAAACCTTGGCGAATCTTACTAATCCTTCATATGCCAACTATAAATGATTGGCAATATTTTTATAAAAATATTCAAATTTCTAAGGATTTTATATAGTTTTTATAAAATTTTGGCGATTTTTAAGGTAAAATATTTTTTTCCTATAGAATTTGGGCGAGTCATTTTTAAAATAGTGAATCTCATTTTTGGAAAAACCATGGAAAATTATCCCATGAGCGAAATTTATCCCCTAAAATCATCCATGTGCATCATCTGAATGGGAATGGGTTTCTTGATGTTTTGTATAAGGTTATGTTGAACCATCTGTTGTCTAAACCCATCATACTTATGTTCCCGAGAAATTGGATATGGGATACATGTCCAGTAAAAGGTTATAGTTATTTGAGGTATCTTTTACCACCACGGTATGCAGGCACGAAGTGGTTAGAATAGTTTTCTGTAGAGGTGGCAGGGTATCATTACTAAAACGAACAATCATCATACATTTAAGTTGGACAATATGGGAGTGTGAGGTCATATCAAATCCGACTGGAAGGATATATGCTTTTAGAAGGTCATAGATGTAAGGATCATCTAGAGAAACTACATATTTAGGATAAATAGTTGCAAAAGCAGGCCCATCAGAGAGAGGAGCCTAAAATCCACCAATCAAATCATCATAGAATTGGTTGTGTTGTATATCGATAATACAACATAGGGAAGAGACTGGAAGGTATGGTTGGACTAAAGGATTCAATCCAAATTTTGAGCTCCAAAATCGATATATATGTAGCCTTTTGTTTTAGCCCAATCAATTAAAATTTTGTCAATTATATTGATATGTATTGGGTTCTGATCAGAAGTAGAAGGAATGTTTACCGAATGCATTTTGATAAAATAATGAGAAACATAGTGCCACCATTTAAGTTTATAAACATTTTGGGGTTTTATGGGAGGCAAATCCCAGTGTTAAGAAGAGTTGGGTTCTATAATAGAAATAAGACTTGAATTAGAAGATATAGAAGTGGCTAAGGATGTTGTTTGTTTGTCTCTTAAAGAATTAAAAGAATATGTATTATATTTTGAAATCTTTGTGAGGTTAATGACATCTAATGAGGGATCCATTATTCAGTGACCTGAACTAGATACTTTTGTAACAAGTTAACCTTAGGGTAGGACTAAGAGAGCAAAACTCCTTGTGGAACGAGTAGCCTAACACAATGCCTATCCGCAGCTTTCATAAACAACATGTATGCCTCACATCCATTCTTGTTCATTAACCCACTTCCTACAATAAATTCTCGATACAAATATATAGATGCACATTCTAGATTCCATTACAGATAACATATAAAGAACAAAACTTCAAAATCTTCAAAATTTAGAAGAGCAGAGAAATAAACTTCTGAGAAATATAACCACTACAATATTGAAATATTTTATTATGAAAGATGCTTGCAGTTATAGATCACAACTAACAAAAGGTCTAGGATTTGATACGAACTACGTTGGGATTGCAACATTCTTTGATACAAACTCAATATTCAAATATAGACTCCGGCTTCTAAACACAGGGGTTCAAAATTATGTAAGAGGTGCTCATAATTATAGCTTTCCCGAAGGTTAGTCTTTGACTATTTAAGGTCTCAAAACTGATAGATATTTTTGAGAATCGAGTAACACAATACTAGCTCATTCTTCTTATCACAAATTATTTTCTAATCTCTAGGTTCACCAGTTGGTGTATGGAGAGTGAATACTTCGAATCTAGACAAACTCTCTAACTTACAGATTGAGTTCAATTTATGGTCACCTCAAATTGCATGAGAGCGCGAAGGGACAACATACTCTATCACTAAACAACTTGAGAGGTGAGAGCCTTATTTTATAGCTCATTGATCTGGTAGCTAGTAACTTTAAACTTACAAGTGCAAGTCAAAGGTGCTCCACTATCAAGAATCTAGAGCACTATTGGTAGACCCACAAAACTTTTAAGGTATTGACACAATCTAAGTATTGTGTTGTAACATAGTCCAAATTTTATAAATTTGGAATTTTCCATGATTTATAAGTTAGGGTTGTCAAAACAATTAGTCTTGCAAAATATATATATATATATATATAATAAAACTAAAAGGAAAATTAGTTTAATTTGAATAAATAAAATGAAATCTCTTTTTCATATGATTTTTACCTTTAGAATAGTTTTATTTTATTTTAATAAAACAAAGATTTATTATAAACCTTTTTTATATAGTTTAAATTTCATTTAAGTTTTGTAATTTCGCTATTTAAGCTTTTTGTTACGTTATTATATAGTTTTGTATTATTAAAAGGTGTTTATTTCTTGCAGATTTGATCGCCCTCCCGATTCATTAGATCAACATTCCACAATGGATTGTGGCCCCCCTATGTGCTCGACGTTTAACATAAAGGGGGAAGGGATAAAATCTCTACCCAAGTTAGCTCACTTTTGACGTGGCACCCATCCGTTAATTGCGGCCCCTGGGGTATGTGGTTAGCCTAAACACACCCGACCCTCCCACAATCGACATGGGGCCAACACGTTTCTAGCATGACATCAGCTGGCAGAAAAGGTAAAAGGTTTATAATTTTATTTTTAAATTAATTTTTTGCCAATTATAAAATGACACTTATACATTTCAGATGTAAAAAGGGGTAAAGGTCAAAAAGTTGTTTTATTTTGAGTTTGTAAAGAGTTTGAGCACCCAATTGAGAGTTCCTACGAAATTCACCATCATCACTCCAGTCTGATACATGTACCAATCAACATATTCCACGGGAAAACCTAATCCTTTTTATCCTTTCCGTTGTAATTACTAAAATGTAGTCATCTCAACCTATAGAAATTAAGAAAGATATAAAAGTCGTAAAGGAATATCTTGTAGAAAAAGATAAGGATGATTTTAATCCTATCTTGTATTTTGATCCCTCTAAGTTATATCAGCAAGAAAACCAATATTTTAGGGATTTGGTTGACCATTATTATGAGTGGGTATCCAACCTCACCAAATTTTTAGTACCCTAGGTATATCATTTCCCATAGTTTGTAGTTTGGTGCGSTACAAATTACGTCACATTGAAGAGAGCCATAATTTCCATAGTTGGGTTTGTTCTCATTGAATTACGCTCATACTATTAACGAGATGAAGAGATGGCCAATGAATATCGATATCAAACCACTAAACGAATTAGTAGCAGCCAAATGTTTCAAAGAATTGTAATCAAAAGAAAGGGTTACCTTGTTACAGTAATACCTCTGTACAAATCTTGATGTTCCGGGTGATAATGTTTTCATTCAATAAAATATCTTTCTTGAGACTTCTTAGAAAAAAAATTCTATGATTTCTATGATATTGGGGGAAAACGATGATTTGATAGTTGATGAATTCGTGTTAGATATCATGGTTTCAATCATCCTAATTTCAACCAAACCCATCACTGAATTTGATTATGCCCAGTTCTTAGCAGATAAAATCCACGAACAACTTTCTAAATTTGAATCTCTCAGAAGCTTCAGATACCTACTGGTTCACCTTTTTCTATTTACACAAGCCTTTCATTTCATGCATATGGGGATAAAAGTTAAAGATGATCTTGGTAACCCAACTTCAATTATTCATTGGACTTATGTGATCATGAAGAAGCCTTTGAATGTTGAATTTTCTCAGTATGTTGACATGCTTATGTCTAAATCCTACCAAATCATACATAATGAAGCTCCCTCTAGAATTTTTCCTGAGTGCAAAAAACTATTGCAATTAAGCCCAGACAAAAGAGTGGGAGACTGGTATATCTTTGAACATCATACTGAAATCAGAATTTATGGCTATCAACTTTCTCCTTTCCTCTTACATGTTTTCTTGACTCCAAGAATTTTTTCTCTTGAATATATTAGCCAAAGATTGAACTCTGATGAAATTCACTTTGTGCCAAATAAATATAAAGTAACTTTTAAATTGAAAAAATAGGTAGGTTATTTTATTATCAATACTAGATCAACACTACAGGTGATAGAAAAAATTATCTTAGCCTTGGGATTTCAATAGGGAGAACCATGGAATTATGACCCTCATAGCATAATTTCCTCAAACATAATCTCACATAGACAAAGTCCTTACCAACATCAACAAAAATAGCAACTAGAGCTATTGGAAAATCAACACAGTTGGCAAGATGTGCATAATATTCTACAAATACATGGCAAAGCGTCTAATCATTCTATCAAGTTCCCAATCACACAAATGCCACAACAGTTTG
>SNQJ01S0051091.1:187546-246564 GCA_010110895.2 Picea sitchensis
TGTAATCAAAAGAAAGGGTTACCTTGTTACAGTAATACCTCTGTACAAATCTTGATGTTCCGGGTGATAATGTTTTCATTCAATAAAATATCTTTCTTGAGACTTCTTAGAAAAAAAATTCTATGATTTCTATGATATTGGGGGAAAACGATGATTTGATAGTTGATGAATTCGTGTTAGATATCATGGTTTCAATCATCCTAATTTCAACCAAACCCATCACTGAATTTGATTATGCCCAGTTCTTAGCAGATAAAATCCACGAACAACTTTCTAAATTTGAATCTCTCAGAAGCTTCAGATACCTACTGGTTCACCTTTTTCTATTTACACAAGCCTTTCATTTCATGCATATGGGGATAAAAGTTAAAGATGATCTTGGTAACCCAACTTCAATTATTCATTGGACTTATGTGATCATGAAGAAGCCTTTGAATGTTGAATTTTCTCAGTATGTTGACATGCTTATGTCTAAATCCTACCAAATCATACATAATGAAGCTCCCTCTAGAATTTTTCCTGAGTGCAAAAAACTATTGCAATTAAGCCCAGACAAAAGAGTGGGAGACTGGTATATCTTTGAACATCATACTGAAATCAGAATTTATGGCTATCAACTTTCTCCTTTCCTCTTACATGTTTTCTTGACTCCAAGAATTTTTTCTCTTGAATATATTAGCCAAAGATTGAACTCTGATGAAATTCACTTTGTGCCAAATAAATATAAAGTAACTTTTAAATTGAAAAAATAGGTAGGTTATTTTATTATCAATACTAGATCAACACTACAGGTGATAGAAAAAATTATCTTAGCCTTGGGATTTCAATAGGGAGAACCATGGAATTATGACCCTCATAGCATAATTTCCTCAAACATAATCTCACATAGACAAAGTCCTTACCAACATCAACAAAAATAGCAACTAGAGCTATTGGAAAATCAACACAGTTGGCAAGATGTGCATAATATTCTACAAATACATGGCAAAGCGTCTAATCATTCTATCAAGTTCCCAATCACACAAATGCCACAACAGTTTGCGAATACATACAAAAGGAAAACTTCAGAGTCTACCTCAAAAAATTCATAAACAAGGGAAGAAGGATCAACCAAAAAGCAGAAATTAGAAGTACTTGAAGAAGAAGAAGATCCAGAATTGCCAGAAGAAATAATGTCAAAGAAAAAGGGCCATGTTGTGACTATAGAGGTAACATCTTCATAAAATCTCAAAAGTGTGGGAAATCAAAGTGAAACGGAATCAGGAACTATTGATCAATCAAAGTGAAATGGAATCATGAACTATTGATCAATCAAAGTAATTAGACCAAGTTCAACAATTCATGTAAATTAGAAAGGAAGGTGCAAGCATCAAGAAGAGTATGATTCCTAAAGTCTATGATCATGATGCATATCAAACCAGAATGATACCAACTATAAATTATGATAAATTAAGGTTAAATATAACAATCATGGAGCCAAATGAGTAGAAGAAAGTAACAAATATCTCCATTGATCTAAATGTTGTTCATCCTTTGGATAAGTTTGACTTGCACAGACAAACTACAGAAATGATAAACAAAGATGCCATGATAGCTAATCTTGGAATCAAGAAACTCCAAGCTAAAAATGATAAGCTCATGATCCATATGGATGTCAGTGGCCTCCCACCTATTCCAACTGGTTCATTTTGGCAGTTTTTTTCCTAGATTTCGGGTCCCTGACTTGCGGGGCCGTTTTGAGGCCCTAAATAGCATTTTTAGGTCTCGCCACAATTAAAATTGACCCTTGTTAGATAGAAGAAAAATGTGTATTCCTCAAATAGACCTTTCCAACGGGCTATTGTGCACCTAAAACAGAGATCGTAGGCAAAAGTTACGACCCTGGGAAGTTGATGTACTAACTTACCCAAACAGGGCCCACATGGCTTTTGGTGCTTCATCTCCTATGGTTAGGTTTTTGGATGTTTAGGGTTTTTGACATTCCTGTTTATTGTAAAAAGGCCTTTAGAGCCTCATTGTAATAATATTCTTGCAAATGAGTGCATTCGTCGCATCTCTTCTCAGAGATAAGTCGCCACCATTCCAGCAAGCTTGTTTTCTGGTGCATTTTATAGTTTCAGCTTATTTCCTTATTGAATAGAAAACCAGTTTTATTGTATCTCTGTTATCCTGTGTTAAGAATCTTTTAATAACCTGTATTCATTTCTTTATGCTCATAAAATATGGATCAGTGCTATCAGAGCAGTCTTCTCCTTGTCATCTTAATGCATGTCCCCAACGAGGTTAGGGTACAAAGAATTGGGTCTCAAGCTTGTTTCTCTTGAGGACAAAAGCTCTCGCATGCCCAAACGACCTTTCATGGCAGGAGAAAATAAATATGACAGCATAGGATATCCTTTCAAAATTTTGCTTGAGGAATCCCTCACGCAACAGAGGAACGAGATGATGGATAGTTTCGTGCAAATCCTTCAGTGGCTACCATCATGCGATGCATCTTCCTTGAGCAAAGGCGCCACCCTCTTAAAGGTACAAATCAACTTCGATATTCCTATATTTGAAGGTTAGATAGATGCAGATGTTGTAGATAAGTGGTTGCATCTACTAGAAGGGTATTTTTTTGTCCATAACTTTTCAAATAGAGAAAAAATTACTTTTGCGCTCCTCAAAGTCGTTCCCCATGTTAAATATTGGTGGGAAACTTTCTATGAACAAAAGGAAATAGAGGAACCCTCATTATTTATAGTCGCAGACACTTGGGAATCCTGGATTCTATTAAGGAACAATACTACCCTTTTGGAATTTATGACGACTTGTATACAAAATGTACCACATTGCGGCAAGAAAGAGACCAAGCAGTGCAAGATTTCACAAATATCTTCCATACCTTGCGCACCAAGATGGATATCAAAGATTCAAAGTGACATTTGGTGCTCAAGTATCATAGTGCTATGCATAGATACATCTAGAATGAAATGGAATTTCTAGACATCTTGTCCTTGGGCATGGCCTATCGATATGTCGTCAAAATCGAGCAAAAGCTCAAACAAAATACGCGACAATTTGGGCCTGGGAACCCCTCGCAAAAAAAACCCGGAAAGGATGGCCCCAACCTATAGAAAAAAGGGCAAATAAAAGATGGACAGTATCAGGACAACCAGTCCAATCTAAAAGCAAAGAAGGACATCGGAAAGACAAAGAAGGATATCGGGAAGTGGTGTGAATTCCATAAGATCCTTTGGCATAACACTATTGATTACCACTCAAAGCAGTCGTTGGTGGCTGAAGTGAAATCCTCTAAATCAGATGCAGGTTATGACTCTAAGTCAGAACAAGAAAGGGGAATATGGATCATTTATGTGGAACCCAGTGCCACCATTGCTACCACCAAGCTCCAGCCTGGTGAACCAATCAAGCCAGAAGAAGGCGAGCACCTTTTCCATTTTCAGATGTGGGTAAAAGGAACCCCACTACACTTCATCATTGATAGTGTTAGCCAGAAGGACCTTATCTGAGCAGAGGTCATCAAGTGGTTGGCCTTGCCAGCAACGCCGCACCCACATCCCTACACCATTGGATGGTTCCGCCAAGGAAGCGATCTCACATCATCCAATAGTGTCAATTGTCGTATGGCATCAATCCTTTCAAAGATGAGGTATTGTGTGATGTTCATCCTCTCAAATTTTGTAATGTTCTTTTGGGCCAACCTTATTTATAGAAACGTCATGTTGTATATGAGTCGAGGCCTCGTAGTGTTATTATTACTTTGAACAAGAAATTGTACAGGATACTTGAGGCAGTCTCTCCTAGTGTTATTTCCTTGATCTCTTCCAAGCAATGCAGGAAGTTCATCTCTCACACCGGGAAATTTTTCTTCTTTTGATTTTCTCTCAGAGTAAGCGAAAGATCGCAGCCACATCCAAGGCCTCCGCATCCAATCTCTCCACACAACAAAATCAAGTGGATAAGGTTGTGAAAGAATACTCAGATATCTTCTCCTCTCCTGTTGGGGTACCTCTACACTGCCAAGTCAAGCATCCCATCGATCTGACCCCGAGTGCACTGCTACCCAATGGGTCAGTTCTTGGAAGTAGGCCAAAGTGGAAAGAAAGTCTATTTTGGGAAATAAAGCATGCAGGAGGGAAGCGACAACTAGAAGGAAGAGCAACATGTGCGCATGAATGGAAGACCTAACGACATTAGGGTTAGGGTTTTTTCAATACATTGTGATGGTTGGCGAGCCAAAAATCTATAAATATAGATACCTAGGTCTCATAGAGAGAGATAGAAAGTAGATAGAGACAAAAGTTGAATGGGATATAGAGAGTCGAGAGGGGGAGTCCTATTGTGATAGCCAGTTGTAATGTTTTGATATATGACCTAATTTTGTAAGTTGTTGAGCTGGAGGGGAGTAAGGAGGGTGGATATTGAGGGTTAGATCATGGGCTGAGGAGCCTGGTGTGATCTAGTCTGCCTCACAATGGATATCGACCTGACTGAGAAGAGTTGTAAAGTGCATAGCATTGTAGTTTTGGAACTGCTATAATAAAAGAGCTTGAGATCCAGATCTTTGCAGATGTATCCCAGGAGGGGGTGAACCGCGATAAAACTTATGTTATGTGTTTGAATGCATGTGTGTATTTACTTTATTAAGTAGTTCTTGATATGATAAATGAATGAGTTGATTACATTTCATGCATAATCGTGAATGACAATTTATTGTGTTAATAAGTTAAACTAGAACTCTCGATGCACATTTCTCATATCTCCTCTCAATCCTGGGCTGCAAACACATGAGTATTGCATCCACCCATTAAGAATATCTCAGGTGAGACTGCGCAATGCACTCTGTGCGTTGCGTTGCCTTCTGGTTTACCAAGAGGGTCGATAGTTTTAGAGGCTTTGTTGGAACCCCAAACAGACATGAACCCTGGGTCACTCAAGATAAGTATACAAACTTAGACAGATAAATAGTAACCAACAAACGGTTATGTTGTCATTGGTTGGAACAGTAGAGGATTGAGTAGATGGTATATGTTGAAGATATGTTAAAAGATACGTAAGATCTGCGGAAGGCGGGTCAAGAGAATACTGAAACGGATGGGGAGAAGGAGAAAATAATGAGTCACTAGTAGGGGATGTTGAGACTATGGAATCCCACAAAAGTCGAAATTGAAATCTAGCTAAAGAAAAAAGAGTTGGAGTTTGCATAGAAAGATAATAGAAACCCTAGAGTAACACCCCGCAAATATCTTGAGAAATATTTGTTTACTGATTTGCATGAAGTCTTTTTCTATGATTTTCCACACTTATTGTAGGAGTGGATACTAAGGTTGAAGGATAACCATGCAACAAAATGGATCCGACAGTTAGAGTGGACATCAGTACATATTAAGCAGTTACAGCAGCTGAACAACAAATTCACCTGCGCAGTAGATTTTTGGCTCAACAGTATTGTAGCAGGTTTTGTAACAGAGTTTTTCGTAGATACAATGAAGTCGTATAGCACAGTGGAAAAATAATTTCTACATGGGACTCGAGGAAGTTATATTATATCATTGTATAATTCTATTAAGCTACGACTATACAACAAAGGGGAAATGATGATGGATTCAGACAGCTAAACTTCCCTGTGTGTATGGAGGAAGGGGGGAAGCACTGACAGAAGGAGGAGAAATAGAAAGATAAATGGAAGGAGGAATGGATAAGGGAAGGAAGGAGGAACCCTTGGACCCAATCATGATGGAAAATGACCAGATCAAGTGGATCATGGTGATAGCTGGAAAGATGTGCAATGGAGTACCCTAGCAATACAAGGTGAATACCAAGAAGAGAGTCATAGTCGTGAGGGAAGTCTTGGAAAGTTATGAAGAAGAGGTAGAGGATCTCTGGGCTATGGAGCAGACTGAGGAAATCCTGCGTGCAACATATGAGAGGAAGATGAGAGGTCCAAGAGCCGGAAGATAAGGAAGCAATCCTATTCATATTAATGTCAGTGTGGAGCCCATAAACCCATGTGTGACTAATACACCAAAGAGAACACCATCATTTAGACAACCAAATTTCAGGAGAAGAAAGACAGCAGGAAGTACATCTACACAAGGAACAACAACTGGAGAAGCCATTTTAGGAAGCACTAGTCAAGTATCTACACCACATGAAGGTAGTATTTCAGCGTTCAGGATGGCAGGACACGATCCCACCATCAAGTTACCAGAATTAAAAGGAGAAGCGTTAGAGGACCCAAAAAAACATTTGTTCATCTCTGATTTTATCTACAAACAATCCACCAGGGACAACCAAAACAATTGCAGACATCAAGAAATTGCTTATAAATGAGTTCCAAAAGCCAAGTTTAGAAGATCAGTACATGAACAAGATGATAGAAATTAGACAGAAACCAGGAGACTCCATATGGGAGATTGACCAGAGATTCAAGCGACTTAAAGGAAATTTGAAATATCTCATGACCGATATGCAACACAAGCACTTGTTCATCAACTCACTGCTACCACACTTAAAATACCCATTGCGACAATGGAAGTTTCAGACACAGGCAGAGGCTCTACAGGAATCCCTACAACTGGAAGAAAACCAATATTAGTAGACGGATCAGGCCATTAAAGAAATGAAGGAGGATTTCAATAATTTAGTGTTTCAGATAAACCAAAACAAAAGTAAGGACAAACAAGAAGTCATTTGGTGTACCACATGCAGGACGGAAGGACACCACAAGAACGAATGTCCAACATTCGCAAAGTATATGGAAGCAGGGATGCCAAATCCATTACCAACAGGACAACTATGGTGTGAAATCTATAAGAAGTCAGGCCATGATCCATATCATTTCCCAATGATGCATAAATACATGACAGTCCCAAAGAGTTCATATTGCAACTTTTGCAACTCAGTGGGCCACAATTAAAAATATTGTAGAACTATGGATTTGATGCGAGAGAGGACATCAGATGCATATAGGGTGAAAGAAGAAATGATGACTGTGAAATATACACCACAATTTAACCAACTTCTAGCCCCATACAATACCGTACAGCCACAATACAACACAACGCAACCTCAGTACAATACCACGCAGTACAATCAGGCACCTTTGTACAATGTGTCGAGAGGAGATAGACCTGGATACAGAGGTGGAGGACGAGCAAGAGGAGGCTTTGGAAGAGGTAAAGGACCAATGGTATGTCATAATTGTCAACAACTGAGACATTATGCAAGGGATGTCCACTTCCACTAGCAACTTGTATGTATTGTCGAGCATTAGACCATGATACAGAAGAATGTTTGACACTATTAGTAAAGATCCAAGAAAAGAGGAATCAGAACAATCAAAACGTTCAATGGATCTCAGCAAAAGTGGGAGATGAAGGAAGAAACATCAACATAGTGACACGCGGAAGTGATAAAACAAGAAATGACGCAGCTCGACAAGAGACAATACAACACCAATGGATAAAGAAGAATGTCGAACCAAGGAGACAATTCGATGCACAGAACGAAAAGGAAATATTTTAAAAAGCCAGAAAATAATTATTGAATCAAGACACCGCGTCAACTTTTACTGTGCATTAGAGCAAGGGAGAGCCAGAGTACGAGATGCCTCCATATTTGGATCATACCAAAGAAATGAAACCCCTGGGAGAAGTAAGTACAATCAAAGGATTTTTGCAATCATGTGTAAAACTCTTGAATGATCCATTCACTGTCAAAATATTGAAAAATATATTAGAAAATGTAGCATAGAGACATAAGGAAAACTAGAACAAAAAATAGCCAATCACCTACATACAAGGAGAATAAAAAGTAGGGATTTCAGGCTGAATGCCAATATCAAAGACTTCAACATGGGAGATATCATACTGGATCTAGGATCTGAAGTCAAAGCATTACCAAAGAAGACATGGAAATGTATGGGAAAGCCCACATTAGGATATTCACCTGTTCAACTGAAACTAGAAAACCAACACAGAGTCCTACCAATTGGTAGACTGAAAGGAGTGATAGTAGGCTTGGATGGAGTGCACACTAGAGCAGACTTTGAAGTGATTGAAATAGTGTATGGCACAAAACCATATCCAACATTACTTGGCTTGGATTGGGAATTTTTATAACCATACCATAATCAATTTAAAGACATGAAAAATGACATTTGAGTCAGGGGAATACAGGGTCATTGCACCATTGGACCCATCAGAAGGGGAGAGGTTTGTAGAACCTACTTGTTTATACTTGTAGGAAATCATCCAATTTTACATAACAACTGCGCACGATGAGGATTATGTAAACCCAACTGAAGATGGGATACTTAGTTGGTGGAGCATTACTTCATGTGTGATAGACTCAGATATAGGTTTAGAGAACTGGAAACAAAGGCTACACGAAGTTTCCACAAGAAGGTGTGCAAGAATAGACCGCACAGTAAGATGGATAGGCACAGAGATAAAGGAACCACCTAGTTTCCATGGAGTGAATGATATAGAATCATTCTTGGAACAGTGTGAGGATGAAGTGTTCAAAAATTAGAAACGGTTAGCACTCAATATAGAACTCAAGGGCACACCTGCAAGATGGTGGGGCGCACACAAAGAAACAATCACAGATTGGTACCAATGTAAGTGGTTACTGCGCATAAGGTTTGGTGCAGAACAGAAAAGCATCAAGAATAAGTATGATGGACAGGGGGCACCAGCGGAACACTTGGAGAAGTGCATAGCATTGTGGAAAATGACACCCCCAGAGGAATGGCCTCATTATTTTGTACACAMCTTAGAAGGCATACTAGTGAACTAGTATACAGACCAAGATCTACATAGAGGAACTTCGAACTAGACAATACTACAACAGAATTTTACARTCACTTTATCATTCGAGCATGAGAACCCCAACATAGATGCATCACTTAAGAAGATAAGAGGGGTGATATTCATTAAGGAACTGGAATTCGAACTCATAACAGAAGAAAAACAATGGAATAGACAGACAGTAAAAGCACTGGTGTCATGTTACCATGTGCAGGAAGAAGAACCAAATGAAGATGATCTGCATGATATTCAGATCGAGGAAGAAGAAGGCGAAAGTGAAGTGGAAGGTCCACCTCTAAGATCATAAGTAAGTGTTGCTCCGATCAAGGTGAAGAAAGTCAACATTGGGATAGTTGAGAATCCCAAAATGGCCAGCATTGGAGACTACTGGGATGAGCAAATAGTAGAAATCATAACAAAGTTATTGCACGAGTACAACGACATGCTCCCCACAACATTTATAGAAATGAAGGGTATAGCAGGAGAGATAGGAGAAATTAAGATACCACTCAGAGTTGAAGCAAGGTCGCTCAGACAACAACCATACAGACTTAACCTGATATATAAGTAGAAAGTTAAACTTGAGATTGATATAATGCTCAAAGTTGGAATCATAGAACCTATGGAGGAATCAAAATGGATAAGCTTAGTGGTGGTTCAGGAGAAAAAACAAGGTGGGATAAGAATATGCATCGACTTGAGGAAGTTGAACGATGCATGCCTACATGACCCATTCCCTACACCTTTCATAGATGAAGTGTTGGAGAACGTAGGAGGACACGAAGTTTACTCATTCAATGATGGATTCTCGAGCTACCACCAGATCAAGATAGCATAGGAAGACAGATACAAGACCGCATTTGCTATTGAATGGGGATCCTACCAATACACAGTCATGTCGTTTGGATTGAAGAATGCACCAGCAATGTTTTCCAGAGTAGTCATCGTTGCATTTAAAGAATTTATCCACCAGTTTCTAGAGGTATACTTGGATGATTGGACAATCTATAGTCTATTGAAATACCATGTAGAGGTCTTGCGGTTGATGTTAGAAAGATGCAGGCAGTGCCAAATATCATTAAACATCAAAAAATGTATATTTGAAACACCATTTGGGATACTATTGTGCCATATAGTATGCAAACAAGGATTACTACTAGATCCTGCAAAGATTGCAGTAATTATTAACTTGCCACCACCAAAGAAATTATATCAACTAAGAGCGACACTAGGACACACGGGATACTACATAAATTTTATTAAAGGGTATGCGCAGATTACCACGCCAATGGAGAAAATGTTCAGGAAAGATAAAAAGTTTCAATGGAATGAAGATTGTCAATGCGGTATGGATACACTGAAAGAAAATATGGTCATTGCGCCAATACATTCCATGTACATGTATATGCATCAACCATAGCACTTGGAGCTATTTTGGCACAGTCGGGAGTGGGAGATTTGGATCACCCTATAGCATTTGCGAGCAGAAAACTATCGGAATCATAGCAGAACTATAACACCACATAGAGGGAAGGCCTAGATATTGTCTACGCACTGTAGAAATTCAAACATTACTTATTGGGAAAACATTTTAAGATGTTCAATAATCACTAAGCCCTTAAATACCTAGTCAACAAGCCAGTGTTAGGAAGGAGAATATGTCAATGGTTATTACTGTTTCAAGAGTTTGATTTTGAAGTAATATTCAAGCCGGGAAAGTTGAATGAAGGACCTAACCACTTATCAAGGGTCACGAACTGAGAAGAACCTACAAATTTATAGGACAAATTTTTGGATGAACAATTATTTTCAGTCCAGATCGTGGACAAATACTTTGTAGATATCATCCATTACTTGAGTACAGGTACTGGGCCACAGGAATATAACACCGTGCAGAAGAAAAACCTGGTAGTCTGGGTTGTAGACTATCAGTTGATCGCAGGACAATTATTCAAAATGGGTGCAGATAGCATCTTGCGAAGATATGTGCTAGAACATGAAATACCAAGGGTTTTAGTAGAATCCCACGAGGGAATAGCAGGAGGACATTACATAGGAAAAGCTATCGCGCATAAGGTATTGTGCGCAGGACTATGGTGGTTGACCATTCACAGAGACTCGAAAGATTACTGCCATAGATGCGATGTCTATCAGAGGGTTGGTAAACCCAATAGAAAGGACGAGATGTCATTGCGACCATAGGTAACGTTGCAAGTATTAGACAAATGGGAAATCGACTTTGTGGGACCAATCAACCCACCAGCCAAAAGAAAAGGATCAAGGTACATTATCACTAGAATAGAATACCTAACAAGATGGGCGGAAGAAGCACCAGTGAAGGATTGTACCACAGAAATAGCAACACACTTTCTATTTGAACAAGTAATCACTATATTTGGTTGCCCAAGAATTTTCATGAGTGACCAAGGCACGCACTTCATTAACAACACTATTAAGGCTATCATTGAAGAATTTGAATTCCATCATCAAAAGAGCACTCCTTATCACCCACRGGAAAATGGAACAGTAGAAGCATTCCTTAGCACTCCTTATTATCAAAATCCTTGAAAACGCACTGAAAAAGATCTATAATGTCAACAGGGATGATTGGGACCTCAAAAAACCAGCAATATTATGGGCATACAGGACCACATGCAAGAASTTGATAGGGCACACGCCATTCAAACTAGTATATGGACAAGAAGCAGTGATGTCATTAGAATTTATGGTACCCATTCTGCAGGTAGCAGCGATTACGCACGTGATAGAATGAGGCGCAGTACAAGATAGGATGAATCAGTTATTGGTCATGGAGGAATATCGGATCCTAGCAGGGTTCCACCAACAAGTTCAAAAGGCAAGGGACAAATCTTGGCATGACAGACACATCAAGAAGAAAACTTTCAAAGAAGGAGACTTAGTGTTTTTGTATGACAGCAAATCCATTCAGCATCCAGGAAAACTTAGAGTGCACTGGTTAGGGTCATACGAAGTAAAAATTGTCACAGATGGGGGAGTTGTATAGTTGAAATACTTAGGAGGCACAGAACTCAGAGGGATGATCAATGGGAGCCGACTGAAGTTGTACAAGGATGGTCGACCACCACTTGAAAGTCACCGCACAGTTTAAAAAAAAACAGCAGGATAGTAAACGGTACCAACAGAGGTATAGTGTGTCGAAAGGAGAAAGACCACACACACTTAGGAATACAAACCCGGTGAATACAAGGCCAACGGTTGGTTCACAACGGAAACAAGCGGGAAAAATAAATATGGAAAAAGAAGTACTAAATGACGAAGGCAAGTGGAATTGAAAGCCAGAAAGGACCGACGGGATGCCGCATTGATCGTGCCAACTAGAGATGGAAAAGGGGAGTAATGGAAAGTATGAAGGAATTGAAGGTTCATTGAATCCATAATAAAGGTAGCATCTTCGACAAGCTTCATACGATGCCCATATAAATCAAGGATGCGGGATCTAAAAGTCTATTGAGAAATAAGAAGAGACAGAGAGCAATAGAGCATACGAAGCACAGAGTGAAGTTCACAGAGGTTGTAGAGACCACTGAGCTCGACAGAGTATCAAATTTCACCACCATGGCACCACCCAAACAACCCAAACCAAACCAGACTGCCAGAAAATCCAAAGTTAGGACCAGAGCACAAGTACAATCGTAGGAAAGTGAACAGTAGCTGCCATAAATCGTCAATGTAGATGAAATCCCATCATCGGATACAACACCAGTTAACCCCACGCCCATTATGGAGGAAACCCAATAGATAGCACCAGTAGGCATGAACGTGGATATGCCAACAGAGGAATAGGGTCGACAGAATGAGGGCGCAAGAAGCTAAGCACAACCAAGAAACCTTGAAGAATCCCCGAAAATCAATGGGATGAATATAAATCAGAAAGCAGTGGTTGAACAAGACGAATCTCAGAAAACCGTGTCAGACCATCCACGGGAGGGAGAAGTGGAATATGTCACGGGGTGGCTGGAATAGTATATTGAAGAATGACCAATGGAGGCTAGAACCTCGATTCATCCACCACCATGAAAGGACAAGCACATAGTACCTAGGTCACCGCACAAACAACCCGTCGCAACAATTGTTTTTTCGTGCATACTAGAAGGGGTACGTGTGAAATCAGATTTTCTAGGATATGTAGAAAAACTAAAGTATTTAGACCATGATGTAACGGACACGGACTATTTCCCGGAGTTTACGAAGCAATTCTACCTACAGACTCTGGGTCTAGATCCATTTGGGGAACCAGTTCATCAACCACTCCAGTGGGCAATAGGATTGGCGAAAACTAGGATTTTAGGTCTGTTAGAACTACCACACTTTGGCATAGGACAATACACAAAAATTTTCATGAAACAATTGATGGTGGTCACACATGACGGAGATATATCGTTGGTCAAACTTGTCTCAATAGATGTAGAGCTCATTGCACACATCACAAGGCTGCCATCACAGGGCATGGATCACACACAATTTCTCAATGATAAAACAAAGGAGAAATCACTCGCTGAGGAGATGAAAAAGAAATACAGCACTGAAAGGCGAACGCGCGGAATCATCATCAAACAAATCAATGATGTCTCGACAAAAATGGTTGCAAAAATCATGGCATGCAAGCTGATCATAAAATTCCGCAAGGAGGAATTCTCGGTCGGGGTTGTCGCAGTTGCAGCACAATGTGTTGATGGATTCTAAGAGGTACAGGTACATAAACTACATTTTAGTGTTATCCAAGAGGTTGTCGCAGTTGCAGCACAATGTGTTGAGGGCTCTACATAAACTACATTTTAGTGTTATCCAAGAGGTACAGTCTTGTGCACACACAGACACAACTGAATTACAGTAGGTAAAGGATAAATGGGATGAGATGGAATTGATATATGAGCAGTCCAAGCTCGAGACCAAAGAGGATAGGGAACACGTGAACGGATTTGGAAAAAAAATGTCTGGAGGTTACAAGAAGATTCCAAAGATTGCGCAGAGGGTCGAACTCACAGAAACAAAGAAGATTGATCAAATTGCGTAGACAATCAATCAATATCAGCAGGAGATAGATAATCTCTGTGAGCAACTCACACCTACCACTCCACCAGAGGTAAGGGAGAAAAGGAAGTAGGAGGCAATAGAACAACAGGTCCACACAGTGGTCGACCTGTTCGACAAAGAAGCACAACTATGGACGAAGTTGGAAGAGGATCAGTAGGTCCAGGAGATAGAATGATAGGTCCATGCAACGGTCGACCTGTTCGATAAAGCATCACAACTATTGATGAAGCTGGAAGAGGATCAGCAGGTCTAGCGGTGGGAAAAAGAAGAGGAAAGGATAAGCGCAACTATCTAAGACCTCAAGTAAAGGCAGAAGACAATGTCCATCACAGAGCACATCAAAGGGGCACGAGATATGAAGAAACTACAAGCAAAACTCATCATTGCACAGACGTAGAAAAAGGAGCATCAGGCTCAAATGGAACTGCTCTAAGAGCGAGTAGCAGATGTCATTACACAAGCAGAAGAAGCCAATACATATATGGAACATACCTAGGAAAAATGTGCAGGGTTGATTAGTGACGATATTGTAGTGCAGATAGTAGACGCACTCAAGGAGAATATCTTGTAGGCTCAAACGCAAGCAGTGGAGCTTAGGGAGAAGTTCCAGGCAATCACCAGGGAGATCGATGAAGCTCACAAAGGTTAGGTGGCTCAGGATGAGCCACATGTCAATGTTGGGGGTGTATTGGAAGCAAGTCAAAGCAGAAAAAAATTATATTTTGGGAAAGAAAGCATGCACGAGGGAAGCGACAGCTAGAAACAAGAGTAGCACTCGCACATGCATGGAATACCTAATGACGTTAAGGTTGGGGTTTTTGCAATACAATGTAATGGTTGGTGATCCATAAATGTATAAATATAGATACCTAGGTCTCATAGAGAGAGCTAGCAAGGAGATAGAGACAAAAGTCGGACGGGATATAGAGAGTCGAGAGGGGAAATCCTGTTTTGATAGCCAAATGTAATGTTTTTCTATATGACCTAATTTTTTAAGTTTTTGAGATAGAGGGGAGTAAGGAGGGAGGATCTTGAGGGTTAGATCGCAGTTTGAGGAGCCTGGTGCAATCTAGTCCACCTCAAAATAGATCTTAACCCGACTGAGAAGAGTTTTAAAGCGCTCAGTGTTGTAGTTTTGAAGTTGTTATAATAAAAGAGCTTGAGAGATAGCTCTTTATGGATGTAGCCTAGGAGGGGGTGAACCACAGTAAAACCTTTGTTATGTGGTTGAATGCATGTGTTTCTTTATTGTCTTCAGTAGTTGTTGATATGGTAAATGAATGAGTTGATTACGTTTCATACATAATCATGAATGACAGTTTATTGTATTAATAATTTAAACTAGAACTCTCAGTGCACATTTCTCAGATCTCCTCTCAATCCTGGGCTGCAAACACATGAGTATTGCAGCCACCCATTAAGACTATCTCATGTGAGACTGTGTAGTGCACTCTGTGCACTGCGTTTCCTTCTGGTTTACCAGGAGGGATGATAGTTTTAGAGGCTTTGTTGGAACCCCAAACAGACATGAACCTTGGGTCACTCAAGATAAATATACAAACTCAGACAGATAAATAGTAACCAACGTCGGTCTACCACCACTCTCTATTAGAAAACAAGGAGATCAAGAGGCGGATCTAAGAACTTCTCCACAAGGGGAACATATGTCCCATCTCATTGCCTTGTGGGAGTCCAATTGTACTGGTGCAGAAGAAAGACGGGACCTAGAGACTCTGCATTGATTATTGGGCCCTGAATAAAATCACAATCTGGAACCGGTACCTGATTCCCCGAATTGACGACCTCCTTGATCATCTCACGGGGGCCAAATACTTAAGTAATATTGATCTAAATTCTAGCTACCACCAGGTCCCAATAGAACAGACAAATGTATGGAAGACTACCTTCAAGCCAAAAGAAGGTCTTTTTGAATGGTTGGTCATGCCCTTTGGTTTGACAAATGCTCCAGCAACTTTTATGAGGATGACAGATGATATCCTGCGACCTTTCACCAATAATTTTGTAGTCATGTATCTAGATGACATCTTCATATATAGCTAGACTTGGGTGGAACACTTGCAGCATATTCATCGGGTTCTACACACCCTGTGGCAGCACAAACTATATGAAAACTTGGAAAAATGTTTCTTTGGTATGGATAGGGTCCATTACTTAAGCTACATTGTTGATCAGCATGGTGTGCATGTGAATCTAGCCAAGATCTAGGTCATCTGTGACTGGCCAACCCCAACCACACTCACTAAACTTTGGAGCTTCTTGGGCCTCACCAGTTTCTATCGCAGGCTTGTGTTGGGATTCTCTCATATCGCATGGCCCACGGCCAAGTAACTAAGGATGGCGGTAAGGCAAAATTTGTGTGGGGTTTGTCCCAACAACAAGCCTTCAATGAATTAAATCAATGTTCGTGCTCATTCCTAGTACTTTCATTATCGGACCTTCACATCCCTTTGAGATCGAGACAGATGCTTCAAACTATGTTGTGGGCATCGTTCTCACTCAACACAGCCACCTCGTGGTGTATCATAGTGAGACACTATCAGATGTTGTTCATAAGTACCCTACTTACAAAAAATAAATTTACTCCATTGTGCAATCCTTCCGCCAATGGAGACATTACATTCTGGGGAAGGAGACAGACATCCACATTGATCACAAGCCACTATAGTTCATGCATACCCAAGGAAAATTACAGAATTACCGCCATCAAAAGTGGTCCACATACTTACAGCAGTTCCACCTCAACATCAAGTATAAAACAGGAAGTACCAACCGAGTTGTTGATTTCCTCAACCGACCTCCAGTCACAACACTCACCACAGTTCTAGAATCTTGCAGCCATGAGACCTTCATATGGCCCCACCTCTATGAGACAGACCCTGACTTCTCTACTACCTACCAAATGTTGGGAACAAACTCAGTGGTCACTAATTTCCATCTTCAGGACGGGTTGTTGTGTCATCTGGGCCATCTTTGTGTTCCATCAATAAAGCATGCAAAGATGATTTGTAAATATTGCTATAGTAAGGAGGTATGACACTTTGGTATTGAAAATATAGTGGCAGTGCTGCTGAAACATTTCTGCTAGCTGAAACTTCGACAGGATGTCGAAAAGTATATCAAGTACTGCACCTCCCACGATATTTCCAAACTGACCACTAAGAAAGAGGGCAAGTACACCCATCTACCTACTACTGACAATTCATGGGAATCCTTCTCAATTGACTACATTCTGGGCCTCCCATCCACTAAGAGGGGAAATGACTGTGTTTTTGTGGTTGTTGATCACTTTCCAAGATGGTGATTATGGTCGCCTACAAGAAGAACATCACTGCAAAGGCCACTGCCAAGATCTTCTNGCAGCCATGAGACCTTCATATGGCCCCACCTCTATGAGACAGACCCTGACTTCTCTACTACCTACCAAATGTTGGGAACAAACTCAGTGGTCACTAATTTCCATCTTCAGGACGGGTTGTTGTGTCATCTGGGCCATCTTTGTGTTCCATCAATAAAGCATGCAAAGATGATTTGGAAATATTGCTATAGTAAGGAGGTATGACACTTTGGTATTGAAAATATAGTGGCAGTGCTGCTGAAACATTTCTGCTAGCTGAAACTTCGACAGGATGTCGAAAAGTATATCAAGTACTGCACCTCCCACGATATTTCCAAATTGACCACTAAGAAAGAGGGCAAGTACACCCCTCTACCTACTACTGACAATTCATGGGAATCCTTCTCAATTGACTACATTCTGGGCCTCCCATCCACTAAGAGGGGAAATGACTGTGTTTTTGTGGTTGTTGATCACTTTCCAAGATGGTGATTATGGTCGCCTACAAGAAGAACATCACTGCAAAGGCCACTGCCAAGATCTTCTTTGAACATGTCTGGGTACACTTTCGGATCCCACAAACCATTGTCTCATATCGATACATTTGGTTCCTCGTCACATTATGGTCGAGCCTTTGGTCACTGCTGGATACCAAGCTCACCAAATCCACTACCTTCCACCCCTAAACAGATGACCAAACTGAGGTCGTCAATCAGATGTTCATACATATCCTACGCATGTACAATTCCAAGCACCCCCACACATGGGATGAGAATATTCACTATGTCCATCATAGCTACAACCAGGCCCCACATATCTCAATTGGACACAGCCCCTATTAGGTGGGGTTGGGATTCCAACCATTGGGCACCATAGATGTTGCACTACCCCTGGAGACCACCTCGACCGACTCATCCCCTGATCCACCAAAAGTTGACAAAGCCACCCGATTCATTGAGTGGATCCAGCACATCCTCCAACATCTTCAAGATATTTTATAGAAGTCCAATTCCAAGTACAAGCAGCGCCATGATCAACATCGGGTGCCACATAAGTTACAGGTGGGTGACAAAGTTTGATTGCACTTGTAGAAAGAACGCCTTACAGGGCCATATAGGAAGCTTCACCCACTCCAGTATGGGCCATACACCATCACCAAGTTTGTAGGTGACAATTATTTTGTGCTCAACATTCCCCCTTTCCTTGGCATACATCAAGTCTTCAATGTGGCTCTCCTTTGGCCATATTTCCCACCATTATTGGACACCTCAAAGATAGCAGAGCATTTGACACCAATAGATATCAACCCTTAATACATGCAACAGGAATCCAGTGATCATATTGTGGACACACATATCAAGGGCACCTGACAGCAAAGGATCCTTATTGAGTTGTCAAAACAGGGCAGCTTCTGCACCAAGTCAAGTGGCTCACCCAGGGCCAAATTTAGCAAAAATTTCCTCATATGGTGGGGGAACTCAATGAAATGGAGACCATTGCTTCCTAAGGGGGGAGGATTGATCCAGATGGATTTTGGTGGCCTCCCACCTATTCCAACTGGTTCATTTTGGCAGTTTTCCAGTTTGGTAGTTTTTTTCCTAGATTTTGGGTCCCTGACTTGTGGGGTTGTTTTGAGGCCCTAAACAACGTTTGTAGGTCTCTCCACGATAATAAAAAATGACCTTTGATATATAATAGTGATAGATAGCAGAAAAATGTGTATTCCTCAGATAGACCTTTCCAACTGGCTATCGTGCACCTAAAACGGAGATCATATGCAAAAGTTATGACCCCGAGAAGTTGATGTACTAACTTATGGAAATGGGGCCCACATGAATTTTGGTGCTTCATCTCCTAGGGTTAGGTTTTTGGATGTATAGGGTTTTTGACATTCATGTTTATTGTAAAAAGGCCTTCAAAGCCTCAATGTAATTGTCGTCTTGCGAATGAGCGCATTCGTCGCATCTCTTTTCAAAGATAAGCCGCCACCATTCCAGCAAGCTTATTTTTCGCTGCATTTTACAGTTTTAGCTTATTTCCGTATTGAATAGAAAACCAATTTTATTGTATCTTTGTTATCTTGTGTTAAGCATATTTTAATAATCTGTATTCATTTCATTCTTCTCATAAAATTTGGATCAACTCGGGGCTCAGTTAAAGAATCAAAAGTTGGCTACAAGGACCAGACAGATCTGAGTGGAGGAGCTAGAAAAATGGATAATAGAACTTGGATCTAATCCAAAAGATGAGGCATCCATAAAATAACTGATAAAAAGAAAGGAAAAATAAATACAATTTCTTAAGTAAAAGCTTAAAATACCAGGAATTGACCATGTACAGACCCCATAACTACATGCAATCTAGGCAAAAAAAGATCAACTTACGAAGAAAATGGTTGAGATGGGAGAATAGATGGAAATGTATGAAAAGCAAATTGAAAGTTTAAAATGAGGATGTTCTTCTCTTAAAGTAGCATATACCTTAGATCCAATAACCAGACTATCAATGTGTTAACAGATTTGAACCTGAAAGGTGTTGAAATTGAAATCTTAAAGAAAACAATCTCAGAGAATAAAGAGGAAATCAAATATAAATACAAAGTTATTGCAGAATATCATAAAATGAAGGCTAATATGTTAATTGATACGGAGCATATGAAGAGGAAATTTTTAGGCAACCATATTTGATAGGAGCCAAATATCTCATCCGGGATGAAATCATCAGTGAAGTAGCCAATCTTTGGGATTATTTCAAAATAATAGATGATGAAATGTTGTTGATATATGAAGCAAATGATGTAATCCATAAATCATTTCATGAATTAGAAATGAGACCCCTAGTTTCCACTCAAATCATAAAGTTCCTATATTCAAATTCTAGAGAAATATTGTCAAGAAAGGGCAGTAATGATAGAACAACAATGGTGGTGGAAACTCAAAGAATTTTCACAAAGACGAATCTAATACAGCAAGCTCAAAATGAATGCATAGCATTGAAAATAAATGTGGAATATTTTTCTAATAAATTTGAGAATTTAGTGAATATGGGGTTACCTTCATCTTGGGATAAAGACGGCAAGTTATTGTTATATGAAAACTATAGAGAAATCATGTTCCTTTCCGGGGAAAAAGATGATAAGTTTCAAAGTATGGCCAATAACCTAAGAGCTCAAACCATTGTTGACCTACTCATAGATGAATTCTATCTTTTATGGCAAACAAAGAAATTATTTTCACATACCCCTACATACGAAAGATACATTGAGTTGGAAATTGCATTCAGGAAAATGAAATCATTCAGTTATCCTTCATATGTGAATTGGAATCTCCTCCTCCAGTTGTTGGTAGGATGACTTGTTCAAAAACACATGTATTCCAACAAAGGACAAACACCTTCAGTAACCACTCAGACAACCAGATCAAAGATCAACACATCGATGTTTTAACATAGTAAAACCCCTACGGGGAAACATTCACGTCCCTAGCCAATGCGACCACTTGGAGCAATTTATTAATGAAAAATAAAAAGATTACGGAGATATTTTACAATAGATTTTCTCACAATCGATCATCGACAAATGACCCTCCATGCTCTTTAAATATATATCATGGACCAATCAGGTGTTAATCCATGGATCAATGGTCAAACCCGCAAGTCTCCCCTTTTTAGTGTATGGTTGAAACCAACCCGAATTGGGGCTAACTTTGGCGAACCATTGCTAAACCTTTGGTGGACCATTGCTTAACCTCTTAGCGGAAAGGATGTTATATTTGGCGATTTTGTTTGGTCGGAAAGGCTGTTATATTTGGCGATTTTGTTTGGTCGGATATGTTGGGATATGCCACCAAGTCTAGTGGATTTTGCCACTAGATTTGGATTGGATATATATATATATATATATATATATATATATATATATATATATATATATATATATATATTTTAAATTTTGTACTTGGTTGTTGGCCCTCATTGGACATTTTCCCGCTGCCACGTGGAAGCCACTCATTGACCCACATCATCAATTTTCATAGTCACCATGTCATCTATTCCTGGTCAGTTGTACGGATGCCACGTGGTTGTACAAACTGCCACATGGAACTTTTCCATTGGTCCACGGATTGATCGGAAAAGGCCAAAAATGAATGACACGTGACAGCCTCTAGTGTTGCCACATCATCATGTTTATGTCATCATGACATGTGTCTCCCTCTGCATGTGCCATGTACCATGTACAGGCATTGATTTCATATGTAATGATGTTGACGTCGGCAGTACAGATGTTGACTCATCCCTACTGACTAGGCTAAGTTGACCAAAACTTTGACCGTGAACATATTTTGATATGTAACTCTGTTTGATGAGTCGTTTACGTCATTGGAAATATTGTGACACGCTCTTCATGATGATACCAATTTCACTGAGTTTTGAGGACTTTGAATTTTTTCCCTTTCTTTGTTTATTGAGGCCATTCTAATATTCCTGAGGTGCTTCTACGAATTATGAGTTATCCTTAGGCTTCTTTGGATCCTTCTTGGATCACACCTTCCCACTGAGAGCTTTTTGCACCACCAAAAGCTTTCATCAATCAATAGATAAGTGAGGGAAGAGTTCCCTCACCTTGTCCTTCTCAATCCACTTTGATTTTCTTGGATGTGTGCCCTTTAATCCCACTCAAATATAATCAACATCACCCCTTCTTGAAGTTATCATCCTTCTGTCCATGATGATATATTCCTTCAACTCGTCCAAGTAATCAGGAGAAAACTCATCAATTGAAGGTATCGAAATTTCCTCACCTTGATCCATGATCATGGGAGGCTCAAAAAGTTTCAAGTTTTCCACATTTACAGCTGAGTGGATCTACATACAAGGTGGAAGATATAAACTAAAATCATTGGTGTCGCTTTTCTCCAAAATAGTGAAGGGTCCATATCGGATGGGTTTGAGTTTCTTTCCTTCACCCTTCAACCACTCCTTGTTGATGTGAAGCCATACCTAGTCTCCAACCTGGAACTGATGGTCAACCTTGTATTTTTCATGTCAAGCTTTATACTGTGCTTGACTCTTCTCCAATTGTTCCATGACTGCTTGGTGCACTTGTTGAATCCTTTGAATGAACTTGTGGGGCGTGTCTTCATTTCTTTGTTCATTGAAATTGACATATTTCCCATACATCAAGTCCAAAGGGACATTAGGGAAATACCCAAAACATGTCTCAAATGGAAAACACTAAGTGTAAGAGTGTAAGGCTCGATTATAAGCATGTTGCATATAGGGCCTATAACTTGGGATGCTTGTTGCAGTATCCTCAAAGAAAAAGTACCATTGTTCGGTTAACAACCTCTGGTTGTCCATCAGTATGTGGATGGAAAGAAGTGCTCCTCTTCAACTTGGTGTCCATCATTCTCCACAATCTTGTCCAAAAATCTCCAATGAATCGAGTATCTCGATCTGAGATAATGGATGTGGGCAACCCAAAGTGAACCCAAACATACTGAAAGAAGAGATTAGCAGTCTACTCAGCAATGATCTGCTTTTTACATGGCATCAAGATACACATATTGCTAAACCTATCCACTACTACATACAAATAGTCATGACCCCTTTTTGACATTGGTAAACCCCCTACAAAATCCATGGAGATACTCTCCCGTGGATGGGATGGAACAGGAAGTGGTGAGTATAACCCCAATTTTCTATTAGTGGGCTTACAAGTAGAACACATCGCACACCCCTTTACATATTTAGTTACAATTGCTTTCATCTGAGGCCAGTAAAAAAATATTTGCAGATGAGCCATAGTTTTTCCTACCCCAAAAATTCCCAGACACAAGAGAAGTGTGAGCTTCTTGTATTACATGGACTCGTTCACTTGGAGGAATGCATATATTTCCAAGATGGTAGAGTAGTTTTCCTTGCAAATAATAGCTCTCTACTTGTGCACCATGGGTTAGCTTCTTAAATACTTATTTAAAATTTTCATCAACAACATATTGTTCCACATAGTTATCATGAGATAAAGAAGCATTCTTCAAAATAATAGAAGTAGCAATAGGAGGTCTAGAAAGCATATCAGCTACATTGTTACTTGTACCCTTTTTGTATTTGATTACCAAATGAAACTGTTGAAGAAAACCCATCCACATGTAATGTCGAGATTGTTGTAGCTTGGTTTATGCTTGGAGATAGTGTAAGGTATGATGATCTATATGTATAATCGTTTCCTTCCCTAACAAGTAGTGCTTCCATTTCTTTACACTTTGAACTAATGCATACAACTCTTTATCATATGTAGGATACTTAACAACAACTTGGTTAAAACTTTCAGAGTGGTAACAGATAGGCTTACGATATTGCATCAATACTGCACCCATGGCGTATCCGTTGGCATCTATCTCAATTTTGAAAGGCTGTTGAAAATTCAGTAGTGATAATACTGGTGCGGTACTAATATTTTCCTTCAAAGTGTCGAAGGCCTTTTTTTGCTTTCCTCCCCACTGAAAAGTGATCTTCACATTGGTTAAGGAATGAAAAGGAGCTGCAATAAATAAGAAGTTTGAAATGAATCTCCTCCAGTACTGGACTACACCCATGAATCTTCGCATTTCGGTTACATTTTTGGGCTCAGGCCAATTTACAATTACATCAATTTTGGAAGGATCAATTTTCAATTGTCCTCCTACAATATGACCTAAGTACACTAGTGCAGTATTGCCAAATTCACATTTGGGAAATTTTACATACAATTTTTCCCTTTGCAAAGTATCCAATACTTGCTTTACATGCCTTACATGTTCATCCCAAGTCCCACTAAATATAAGAATGTCGTCTAAATATACAATTATGAAATCATCTAGAAATGGCTTGAATACATCATTCATCACACGCATGAAGGTTGTTGGAGCATTACAAAGCCCAAACAGCATAACTAACCAGTCAAACAATCCATGTTTGGTTTTAAAGGTAGTTTTCCACACATCTTGTTCTGTAACCCTGATATGATGGTATCCACTGCGCAAATGCAACTTAGTGAAATAAACAACATTCTTTAATTTATCAAGTAAATCATCTATACGAGGAAGAGGGTATCGATTTTTCACCGTGATTTTGTTTAAGGTTCAATAATCGACACACATTCGCCATGTGCCATCCTTATTTAGCACCATCACGATCAGAGAACCACAAGGAGATGAACTGGGTCTGATGACCCCTTGATCCAATAAGTCTTGTACCTTCTTTTTTATCTTTGTCATCTCTACAACTAACATCCTGTACTTGCCCACATTAGGAATAGGAGAATCTCGTTAAATATGTATTTCATGTTGGATTTCCCTCTTAGGAGGTAATCCGTTCGGTTCCTAAAAAATGCCATCATACTTAGAAACAATATCAATTAATTCTTTCTTATGAGAAGGATCTCATCCTTGGAGGGAATCAGATGTTCCGACATCCTTTTCTCTTACAACCATGAGTACATATCTCTTATTAGTGTTTATGAGTCTCTTCATTTGTCCTGCACTAAAAAAATTTGTGTTTACGCTCATGTTGTGGGATCTAACAATATATTCCACTCCCCCTTTAGTAAGGTGATATTTGTTCTCATGACGAAAGAAGACTTCTTTTCTATCATAAAGATAAGGACTCCCTAGCACTATGCCACATATATCAAGTGATACAACATCGAAATCCACTTCATCAATCAACTTTGAAGAAATAGCAAATTTGACCCTACACTGCTTGGTGACATTAAGTTTTTCTTTATCACATACCCAACCAAGAGGATAAGGTTTTGGATGTGGTTTAGTTTCAAAACCCATCTTTTTGACAAGTGCTTTAGATATCAAGTTTACTTGGAAACCCAGATCAAATAATGTAGCTATCTTAGTGTGCTTAGATACAACTCTTATGTGAAACAATTCATTCCTCTTTCTTTGATCATCATGAGATTCATTATTGGAATTTTAACTAGCATGAAGGGAACCTTTACCTTGTACTCCAACCACTGCGATCTTTTCCTCATCTCCTGAATCAAAACCAAGATCTCGTTTCACTGTAGCAATGGTCTTTGTCTTCCCCTTTCCACTGAACTGTTTCGGTCTTTTCTCTAGATGTAGTTTCCAACATTGTTCATCATCATGACCATTCTTCTTGCAATGAGTGCAAGATGGCTTTCCTTCTTCCCTCTTTACAGTGGTGGTCTTTTTGTCCTTCCTTTGAAACTTTCCTTTGATTTTATTATGTGGGAATTTGAAAAGTTTCTTCGTGGGATCTTCTTGAACATGATTTCCCTTGTTCTCGAGGTGAGTGGATTGCACACAAACTTCATCAATACTGGTGGGGTTAAACAATAGTAAAGTATGATGAATATAACTGTGAAGTGTGCCAATATACTTCATTAAAGTTTCATAAGAATCTAAAGGAATGTTTAATTCAAGAGCTTTCTTCCTAAATCATTCCATGAAAATTTGTATTGTTTGACCTTTACTTTGTGTTAAAGTTTTCCATTCCATCATTGTTTTATGCAAATAACCCAATGGGTAAAATTACTTCCTTATTTTTTATTTAAATTCCAATCATGAGGAGAGAAGATTACCACACTTACTTATGTCCTGAAGTTTTCTCTCCCACCATATGAGAGCAATTCCTTCCAACCAAAGAGAGGCCAATTGCACTTGAACTTCCTCTTCATCAATCTGTTGAACATGACAATATACTTCAACCTATCGGCTCCAATTATCTATCATTTTAGGATTAGCATCTCCATTAAACATAGGTAAATAAAATTTTACATCAATATTTAATAATGGTTTATTAAAAGAAGCTTTATGGCTAGAATGATGAGAACAATGAGAATGATTAGAGGAAGAAGACATAGAACTTGATGGTGAATATGGAGGCTCGGGAGGGTCTCCTCCAGCCCCTTGATTCAATGAATAATTTTCATCTGTTGGTGCTTCCTTTTTCTTCCCTTTCTTTTCCATTCTCTTTTAGTAATCTCCATACATTTTCTCGATCATATCTGACATGCAATAGAATACCATGTGAAAGTTTTTCTCATGTTCATCACGCTTGACCTCTTCATCCATTTTATTCCTTCGGGATGCATGGACAATATATAGGTTGAAAGTATTAAGTGTTCCTTCACCTTGTTTATGATTGGCCCTAGTAAGAATTCACACTCAACAATTCAAGTCAAAGATGACTGCTCTGATACCAACATGATCCGGGATCTTTTCATCGATGTGACATATTAAAGAATTGTATTAAATGAGCATAAACTGAAATGCATCATAAAGAAGGAAACCTCAATGATAGAGAGACATAAGCATCAAATATGAACACAAAAAATTGATAAGGGAGTTTGTCCTTGGTGGACTATGTCTCTGGGTCCTACTCTCAAATGGGTAGGCCTTTTTATTAACTCAGCAAAAGAATTTGGCAAAATACATAAGTATACATCATTATGGAGTTAATATGTATAAGCTTTGCTCAGAACAGAAAAATAACAACACCATTGAATTCGTGGCGTCGAATTACCTAAAAATTGTTGTCTCCACGCCTCAAACTAAGTTTGGCACTTCCAGACCCATGAGAAATGTTGTCTCAATTTTCGTGCCTACAACCTACAATTAATTCATTAAAAATTTCCCTCGAAAGCCATGCCTAGTCATATCATCATGCGACCTGCCTCCTCCCTCGTGCATTAGAGAAAACCACTTTTTAAATTAAATGTCAGGCAGTGTTTACAAAGTGGTCGTTTGGCTAATTGGTTGCGCGGATTTATTAAAGGTGAGTTGTTGGGGGAGGTCCTGGGGTCAAACCCGCGGGCCTCCCCATTTTAGTGTATGGTTGAAACCAACCTGAATTGGCGCTAACTTTGGCGAACCGTTGTTAAACCTTTGGCGAACTGGTGCTTAAACTCTTAGCGGAAAGGTTATTACATTTGGCAAGTTTGTTTGGTCGGATATGTTGGGATATGCCACCCAGTCTAGTGGAACCGCCGCCAGATTTGGTGGGACTGGATATATTTTTTTTTTTAAATTAGGTTGTTGGCCCTCATTGGGCATTTTCCCGCTATCACATGGCAGGCCATGACTGGGCCATGTGGTGGCCACTCATTGGCATAAGTCATAAATTTGCATAGTCACTGCCATGTCATATCTTCCTGGTCAGTTGTGCGGATGCCACATGGTGCTTTTCCATTCGTCCATGGATTAACCAGAAAAGGACAAAAACGAGTAACAAATGGCAGCCTCTAGTGTTTCCACGTCATCATGCTGACATCATGTTGGTGTCTTCATGACATGTGTCACCCTATGTGTGTGCCACATACCCTTTATGGATGCTGACGTCATTCATACTGTTGTTGCCATCAATAGTATGGATGATGACTCATCCCTACTGACTAGGCTAAGTTGGCCAAAACTTTGACCGTGAATATCTTTTGATCTGTAACTCTGTTTGAAGAGTCTTTACGTCATTGGAAATCTTGCGATGCACTCTCCGTGATGATACCAATTTCAATTAGTTTTGAGGACTTTGAATTTTTTCCCTTTATCTTTCTACTGAGGCCATTCTGAGCTTCATGAGATGCTTCTATGAATTTTGATTTATCCTTAGGCTTCTCTGAATCCTTTTTGGATAAGTAATGTATCTCGAATTGAAACGTACCACAGACATAACAAAGTATCCTTTTAGTTGTTTTACAATGGCTTTCAATGGGTGTTTTCATATACAAGGCAACAAGACCAACACCAAAGGAAAGATTAGGATGGGTATGAGTCAAGTATAAGAGGCTACCAACTAACTGACGGTACAAGGTAGCATCAACTTTGGGAGAAGTACATGTAGAATCAATCTTGCCTCCAGACTGGAAGGGAGAAGGGTTTAGTTTACAATATTTCATGTGAAAGTGACGAAGAAGGTCACAAGCATACTTAGACTGGGAAAGAAAAATTCCTTCATTGGTTTGCAAAACTTAGAGGCCAAGGAAATAGTGCAAAAAGCCTAAGTCTATCATTTCAAATTTCTTCTTAAGGATGGTTTTCAAATGGTTTAAAAGTTTTTAGTCACTACCAATAAGGATAAGGTCATCAACATAAAGGACAAGGATTATGAGAAGGCTTCCTACTTTATTAGTATAGACATTAAGATCATATTGGCATCTAGAGAATCCAGTGTTAATAAGAAAGTTTTCCATTTTGGCATACCAAATGTGGGGAGCTTGCTTAAGACCATAAAGAGATTTCTTAAGGTGAAAAACAAGGCTAGAGTCATTATGGACACAGCCAGGAGGTTGTTCCATGTAGATTTATTCTTGCAAACATTCATGCAAGAAGGCGGATTTAACATCCATCTACTGGACCTCCCATTTATGTGAGACAGAAAGGGAAAGAACAAGGCAGATGGAATTCATTTTGGCTACAGGGGAAAAGGTTTCATTATAGTCAATTCCTTCAACTTGGGAAAATCCTTTGGCAACTAATCGAGCATTGTGTCTTTCAATACTTCCATCTAATGCATACTTATCTCTGTAGACCCATTTACATCTCACAAGTTTTATTCCTTTTGCAAGAGGTACAAGATCCCAAATATTGTTTTCCATTAAAGAATGATACTCTTCATTCATTGTTGTATCCCAGTCTGGATGACCTGAAGCTTCTACAAATGTCTTTGGATCATGAGTCTCTGAAACTTGATCTAAAAGGCTCGTTAGAATTGTGAATGTGTTTGACGTTGATCTAAAGGATCATTGACAAGATCATCAGTTGCTTCTCATATTGAACAGACCCATATAGGAAGGGATGGATTTGGTGTTGATTCAGGTTCAAAGGACTCATCTGAAGGAAGGTGAGCATGCAGAGGTGGATTTTCATCCCCATTGTAATCATCTAAAGAGGTGGATTTTCATCCCCATTGTAATCATTCAAAGAAGAAACCGTAATAGGAACAAAAGAAGGCACAAAATGTTGAAGATGGCTGTAGGATGCATGAAGGCACACCAATCAATTAGCTCCTCGCACAAGATATTTTCTAACAATTTAACATCCTCTTCTAATAATAATTTCATGACAATGTGGTTGATCAAGTCTATAACCTTTGACATCTTCAAAGTAACCAACAAATATAAACTTCTCACTTTTAGGTTGCAATTCTTTCCTTTTCTCATCGGGAATGTGAGCCCATGCTATACTGCCAAATACACATAAGTGACTTACATTTGGTTTAATTTTAGTCCAAGCTTCTTCCGATGTTATATTTTTAAGATCCTTTGTGGGAATGTGATTTACTATGTAATTTTCACAGTTGATGGATTTTTCCCAATACTTTAGACTTAATCCCTTAGATTGGATCATATAATTAGCCATTCTTTTGATGTGTAGTTCTTTGTCTCAGTAACACCATTTTGTTGTGGTGTATATGGAATAGTGTGTTTCATATGGATGCCCTGTGTAGTGCAGTAAGTTGTAAAATTATTGTTCACATATTCACCTCCATTATATGTTCTTAACCTTTGAATTTGATGTCCAGATTGCTTTTCTACAAGGGTCTTGTAGGCCAAAAACTTCTCTCTTAAGTTTTAAGAAGTAAATCCAAGTACATCTGGAAAGTCATCAATGAAAGTTAAGAAATACTTGCACCCGAAAAATGAAGGAGAATAAATTGCACCACACAAGTGACTGTGAACAAGGTGCAAAGGGCCCGAGGTGTGCCAAGAGGCATGTTTGTCAAAATTGTCCCGATGATATTTGTGGAGAACACAACCGACACAAACACCATCTCTGCATGAAACAAGAGGAAGACTAGACACTATCTTTTGATTACACAGTCGTTGCAATGAGCGATAGTTTGTATGACCAAACCGCTCATGCCAAAGTTTTCTCAAGTCATCGCTCTGTGCAACAAAAACTGATGAAAAAGATGATAACCCAAAGTTGTCAAACTTGTACAACTTGGTAATATTATCAACAATTGTAGTCGATGTAGCATGCTTAGGATATTTTAGATCCTTGATTACAACTTGGTGAGGTGAAAACTCTACGGTTTTACCTTCACCTGAATGAGTGGCTTGATGTATTGATGGAAGGTTACAAGTAAGACTTGGAACACATAATACATCATTGAAATGACCATTATCTACTTGAATTGTTCCAGCTCCTACAACACTAATAAATCTATCATCACCAACAAATATTTTATTGGTGTTGCATTCATTTAGAGAAGAAAATATGTCTTTATCCTTAGCCATATGATAAGATTCTCAATAATCAATAAGCCACTCATCATAAGAACAAGTAGAAGTTGCATTGAAGGAGAAACCATAAGCAAAAAGTGCATGTCCATGAGAAGAATAAGAAGTAGAATCAATATCAATAATGTGCTTCTTCATCACTGATTCTAAAGTTGTCATTTTCTTGAAAGATTTGGACTCATCATGACCATCTTTATCACAAAAGTTGCAATGTCTATCAGACTTCTTATTTTTAGATTTTGTTCATTGGTCACCATTAGGATCTGAAGTTGTCTGAGTGGGTTTGGGACCCTTATGTTTCTTGTTGTTGTGGTGAGGATGTTGCTTCTTGGGATTCTTGGGTTTATCTTCATGTTGGGTGACTAAGGCTTTGTTGGAGGTACCTGCAGTGTTGATCACTCCAAGTTTTACAAGCTTATCTTGCTCTCTAATCAAAGAATCACAAAAGGACTCAAGAGTGGGTTTTTTATAAGCTTTCCCTAGAGCCTCTCTCATGGCATAAAATGTAGATACAAACATAGAATATGCACTACCTAGCTTAAAAATAATAATATAAATGCAACGCTCTTCCTCCATATTTATATCACATTCTTGACATAAAATTATGAGTATTTTAAACTTAGACGGATAGTCTTCAATGCAAGAAAAATCATTTGGACTTAAATTTAGTATTTTATTTTCTAACTGATGTGCTCGAATAATATTATGTTTACCAAACACAAATTCAAACGTTTCCCAAACTTCATCAGGGTCATCAATTTATTGAGGTGGAACCTTAAATCAGGAGAGATGGACATTTTGATCAGTCCACATGATTCGTCACTCCTATTATCCCATTTGAATTTCTTATCAGCGTTAGTGGGTTATTTTTCCTTTCCCAAGGTAATCTGGTACAAGCCTTTACTTCTTAATAAATCCTCCATATGGGATTTCCATTGGACATAGTTGGTGTTGGTAAGCAAATGATTACTAGAAGAAGTCATATTAAATATACAAATAATATGTATTTAAAAACTAAAATTGATGATCAGGATGGAAAGATCTCAAAAAATTAGGTTGTTTAAAAAAAACAAACTTCGAATGTGAAAGTTATGCTCTTTTTAAAAAAAACAGCATAAACGGTAACCAAAGGACCATGTGGTGGTGTAAGTTGTTTTATGAAGTGACCCACTTTTATAAAAAGAAGTGGGGATCACTTTTACAATGAAGTTACTTTATAAAAGAAAACTGCATGCAAAATAAATAACTCTAAAATAAAATAGTAAAGTTACTTATAATGATTCATTTTTATACTTGAAGTGAAATACATTTTACAATGGAGCATGAACTTTTTCAAAAACAAATAACAAAAAGAGAGACTTGAACTCAAGGCCTCTTACTTAATAAGGCAACTTTTAACCAATTGGGCTAGCAAAACATATTGTATTGTTTAGCAGGAGAATTATTGTTGTTTTTGTTGGAGAGCGTGCTCATAAAAAACTATTTTCACACAAGAAAAAGTTTCCTCTTCTCGGTGACAACAAGGGTTAGATCTCGGTTAGCTTACCCGAAAAATGCACATTTCCTTTATGTTTCTGATTTTCCGAGATCACATGGGGCACAGGGGAAAAGAGAATACACAGATCTAAAAGATTAGCAACCTGGAAACAAATAATATAAAACCAAAATAATACTCTGTAAAAATTTAAAAAGGGCGTATTTAGGCTTTATACCTCTAGATCTAGCTAAAATGGTCTTATCTTGGTCAAAAGGAAACATTTTCGAGTGAAACGAAAAGAATTCCTGACTTAAACGAGCACTCTAGATGCAATGGAACATCCCTCTCAAACTAGAAATGTACAAAAATGGTATAAAACAGAGAGGATTCAACTTAGCTTCACGATCTCGATCTACAATAGGAGAGGGTCTTCAAACAGGATTTGATACCATGTTCAACAACACAGGAATTCCAACAGAGGATGGAAACCTTCATTAACCACTCACACAACCAGATCAAAGATCAACACACCAATGTTTTGGCATGGTAAAACCCCTACGGGGAAACATCCATGGCCCCAACCAACGCGACCACTTGGAGTAGTTTATTAATGGAAAAGAAAAAGATTACAGAGAGATTTTACAATATATTTTCTCACAATCGATCATCGGAAAATGACCCTCCATGCTCTTTAAATAGAGATCATGGACCAATCTGTTGGTAAGCCACGGATCAATGGTCGTTAAGATCGAGGAGAATGTGAACCATCGGATGACTCTATGTTGGGAACATATCATGACTGTCAAATTTCCTACCTACAAATGCATACTAATGCATACTAATGCATACTAAAAAAACACACTAAGAAACACACTTTTACCTAACAACACATTAGACCAAGTATATATTAACTAAATCTTAAGTGTCTAAATATCCTAACATGACTCACCAAAGAAGATGAATAAAATTAGTATTTGACTCCTCCAATTGTCCTATTTTCAAGGAGTCGAAGATTTTGTTGTATCTCATTATTCTAAGAAATATGATCGAATAACCATTTTTTGTTTCAACCTAACTTGTATAAATGCTCATGAGAACTCAATGTAAGGAGAGATTTTTGGCCCGAGCTTACGCTGTAATAAAAATTCTACAAGTTTTGAAAACTCAAACTTTTATGTTTCATAATATGTGATCTCTCTCTCCATGTATTATTCTCTCTCCATGTATTATTTTCATGCTCTTAAATTCTTCTTAAATGTGTCTATTTCCATGAATGTGATGACTTAGTATAGCAACTACCATCATAACGCTGCAAAGGTATCATTAAAAGTTACATATTTCTTCAACTATACTGTGAGTATAAAGAAGACCCATTCTTACATTTTATTATTCCTTTTGAATTAAAAATAAGTATTCCTTTTGTTCAAACTATATTATGGTTTAAGATACATAATCAAACATCATTTCTTCTTGTTGAAAGTTAAGTAATATTTATCATAAGATACATTATTTTAATTTTTAGTTTGTTTTCTCTAAATTCTTCTTTCATGTTCTAAAGTTTTAATTGTCTGGAACATAGAATGATTTGCCTTCTAATGTTAAATCTTTAAATGTTCAAAGACTAAAGGATACATGCCTAAATTAGCAACAAAAATTCTTTGTTTTAGGAAAGATCTACTCAAAAACAAATAAATCAATCTAATGGATGTCTTGGCATATTTTCCTAGACAAAAACATATCAAGGGTTACAACATTCGTTTGGCATCGTTTTCATAGATCTAATTAAATAAATCTATTTTTCCTTGGGAAAGACGACAAATAATAATAATAATAATTGACTCGTTGTTGGTGAAGAAAGAGATAGGAAGGCTAATATCCTTCACCCGATGACTCCACATTTTCAATCTTGGAATCAGGAAGGAAAAACACTAGGTCTCACCCAGATCCTAAGAAAACGACACCAGTAGCTAATCCTAAAAAATTATTGTCAAAGAAAAAATCCTAAGCGTACACCCACAACTCCTCCTACCATATCCTCCACCTCTAAACCTTCATCTTCCATAGTTCCTAAATCAAAAGGAAAATATCATATTGATCCAAAGGACTCCATAAGAAAAACTCCCATAAGCCCTTCAAACCCTTCCAACCCATATTTGCTTTCATCTCCCAAAGAACCTCTTCCAAGTTCCCTAAAACCACCCTTGATAGTCTCTACAATAGACTCCATCCAATTTTTTCCTGAAATTTATATTGAACTTTATCTTAAAGACTCTACTATAGTTTCTCAAATACATTCCACCGAATATTCTCCTCATATTTCCCCGAAATAATCACTTGAGAACTCTCCAAAGATTTCCCCAAAGGAATCTCTGGAAAATTTTCCTGTTTGGTCTACATCCATAAGGTTTTCCTTTATAAGTCCAAAAAAGGAAGTTTTTGAGATCCCTCAAACTTCTTTTCTGAAAATTCCTCTTGAAGAGGAAGAGATTTTCAATACTTATATCAATCCCATTTCTTTTGAGAATTCTCAGCTAATACTTGATTACCTAAATGTGGTCAAGAAAATACCACAACAACAACCACCTCCTCCTCCTCCTCCACCAAGAGTTTTCAATAAAGTTGTTGCTAGATATGCTCCTTTGAATATCCCAACAAATATTCATGATTTCCCTTATAATTATTTGAAACTACTGCCTAGATTAATGGGGAGGGTGAGACCACAACCCTCGAACATTTAGCAGCATTTGATTATTTCACTGATAATAAGGATTCGAACATGAAGCTGTATACATGATGATCTTTGTTCATACATTTGAGGGTGAAGTGAGGAAATGGTTTGAGGGATTTCCCCCTAATTCCATCAATTCTTGGGATGCACTAGAATCTACTTTCCTTGCACAATGGGGTGAAAATAAAGATCATTTATATTTTTTTACTAAGTTTGGGAATCTAAAAAGAAACAAAGTGAATCAGTTTCATATTTCATCAAGAGATTTAGTAAACTTTATAATAAAATTCCTTCAGATGTCAAACCATCACAACCAGAAGAAAAATTTACTTTTGTTGGCTCTTTTGATCCTAGTTTTGTCTAATTTCTTAGAGAAAGGAGATCCACCAGCTTAATTAGTAAGAAAGATGATGCAGTAGAAATTGAATACAACATGATTGCATGAGGAAAAGATAGAGTTTGAAATGAATCAGGAGAAAGAGAAAGAAGAAAACAAAAAGAACAAGTTGCTACATCTGGTACTAACAAAAATCAAGAGGATAAAATTGAAGAAATGTCTAGGATTATTAAAGATCTATCAAATAAACTTGATAGGATGGAAATAGAGAGAACAAGTCCTGACATTAGAAACCAAAATAAATTTAGAAGGCCTTTTAACCCTCCCTGGGTTTTGAAAAGAGAAAGGAGAAATGAAGATCAACCTATACAATCACCTATAAAAAATGAAAACTTGGTTGATAACTTTGAAGAAGATCAAATTGAGGATATTGATGAGAAGATTAATATGATGGAAGGTGATCCTTATAAAGTGTGTGTGACTTAGGATGACTATGAAAAATATTTAATCTTTAACTTATATTTCAATGAAGATGATAATAATAATCATTTTGAATCATTGGCATCTCAATATAGAGCCTTATCAGATGCATTACAAGTTGAATTACACAGAAAATGTGGCCTTATACCAAGAACCAATTTAAATACAACCAAAACAAATAATCAAGGTCAACCAAAAAAAACACAAAACAAAGACAAAGGGAAAGAAATAGTGGCTCCCAAACAAAAATCAGATCTGCAAGTTACAAAGTAAGCARATACAAAACCAAAAGAAACAGAAAAATTAAGTTCTTTTAATATAGATCRTGAGCTTAATAAGATCGGAATCCCTTTGTTAGAAATTGCAAAAAATCATGTTTATAGAAAACGGTAAAGAAAATGATTGACCATTATGTTGCAGTAACCCAACAAGATACATTAAACTTGCAAGATGAAAGGCCTACTATGATKTTTGGTCCTCATATTGAGGAAATATGAGAATTGGTAGCCCCATTTTATATCTCTTTAACAATCCATAAACATAGTTTTCACAATTTCATGCTAGACTCAGGAGCTTCTCACAATMTAATGCCAAAAATAGTTATGGAGAAGTTAGGATTACAAATCACAAGACAATACCATGACTTGTATTCCTTTGATGCAAGAAAAGTTAGGTGTTTAGGGATGATTAAAGATATGGTAGTTCACTTAGCCCAAATACATGTAAAAAGTGTTTTGATGGATATAGTTGTGGCAGATGTGCTTGTCAACAATGGAATGTTTGTATCTAGATATTGGGCAAATACACTAGGTGGTTCGTTGAAAATGGACATGACTTATGCCACTGTCCTAGTTTTTGGTGGAGAGACCAGGAGAATTTATAGAGAAACCAAACTTGCTTACATTGTCAGTGATCCTAATCACCCTAACAATTGTCCTATCTACTCTAAAGATCAAGATTTGGGCTGTTTTATCTTATCTGTAAATGATGAACCAAAAAATTGTATAGAAAATGTAAATATTTCTTTGAATGAAAATAAGTGTGAAGAAGGAGTGTGGAAAATGTATTTTGATGGAGCTTCCTCTTGGGAAGGTGATGGAGTAGGTATTCTTCTAATTTCACCTTCTAACAAACTTTTCCCATTTTCTTTTAGATTACAGTTTGAAATTGATTCCACGAACAATGTATGTGAATATGAAGCTTTAGTGATAGGTTTAGAAGTTGCTAGGAAAATGAAAATTGAAAATTGTATTCTTTATGGGGATGCATAATTAATTCTTAAACAAATAAGGAGATTTTATCAAGATAAACATCCTAGGATGAGATCCTATAGAAATTATGATTGGGACTTAATTGATAATTTGTTTTTTACTTTTAATATTCATGAAATTCCTAGACAAGAAAATAAACAAGTCGATTATTTAGTTGTAGTAGCAAGTACTTTCGGACCTCCTGAAGTGCCAAATATTAAATATGAAATTGAAATGAAATACAGACCTTCAATACTTGACAATGCCAAACATTGGAAAGTGTTTGAAGATGGTCAAAAAATTAATTTTTGGGGGAAATGATTGATGAATTTTCAACAACTAATATTGGTCAGGAAGATGACCAAAACAATGAACAAATTAATCAAAATAGTCATCCAGGTCCTAAATTTCAAGATATGATTGCTAATCATAAAATGATGGTGCTAAGAAATAAACAAATTCCAAAAATATTGGTGTCTTTGGAGAAGTTGTTTGACAAAGATGATGTTGTTGTAAAACCAACTATTCATCCTCAAAATGAAGAAGTAGAAGATCGCAATATTGAGACTAATAAAGAACCAAGGCATATCAAACTTTCCAATTTTTTGTCTACTTATCAGAAGGTCAAGTATATTGATTTGTTCAAAGAATTTACTGAAGTATTTGCTCGGTATTTTGAAGATCTCAAAACTTATGACACCAGCATTATTCAACACAGAATTCCTCTCAAGGTAGGATCTAAACCATTCAGATAGAAATTAAGACAATCAAATCTATTCCTATTCACAATCATTGAAAAGGAGCTTAAAAAGTTATTGGATGCAAAAATTATGGTTCCTTTGAGATACTCTTCTTGGGTCGCAAATTTAGTACATGTTAGAAAAAAGAATGGTGAAATTAGACTTTTGGTTGGTTTTAGAAACCGCAATAAGTCTTAATTAAAGGATATTTATCATCTACCTAAAATGCACCATGTTTTGCAAAAAGGAGTTGGTTCTAATAGAATTTCAATGATTGATCGGTTTTCAAGTTATAACTAGATTGTTCTGCATGAAAAAGACAGAGAAATAATTGTGTTTACCACACCATGGTGAAACTTCATGTATGACAAAATTCCCTTTGGGATAATGAATGCAGGAGAAACATTTCAGAGGGCAATGGACATAGCATTTGTGGGAGAAAAGGACACGTTTGTTTTGATATGTTTGTATGTTCTTAATGTTTTTTCTAAATCAGTTGAAGATCATTTAAAACATCTTGAGCAGACTTTCATCAAATGTAAAAAATATGGTTTGTCACTAAATCCTAAAAAATATCATTTTTCTATTCAAGAAGGAAAGTTACTTAGTCATATTGTATCAAAGGGTGGAGTCAATATTTGTAATACCCCAAGGTCGAGCCCCTGTGAAATCTAATGATGTTTGTAGTATGGTGAGCCAAGTAATTATAATATAGTAGGATTATGTGTTTATTAGGCCGAAGAGCCTAGATGCTAAGGTCAATAGGCCTGATTTTTGTATATGTAATTATGCAGAATTATTAATAAAATACATCATTGCATGTAGACCGACCATGAAGAAAGAGTTATGGGGGACTAAGCTCCACTGGGTAGGGAAAGGAATGGGGCTAAGAAGCTAGGAAAGAGGGGCTAAGCTTGAGGGCTTAACCCAAGGGAATATTATAATGTATTCCTAAAAAGTACTAAAATTGGGGAAAATAAAGCCAGTTATCCTAAGTTTCTTTGGAGAAGAGGAACAAACTCCAAGTGGAAAGGAACGTGCTCCTAGAGAGCCAAGTGCCACCCAAGACACATGTATATTTATGTGGGAATTTCCACCTTTGTTGGGGGGTTCATGAACCAATCTAGCCACCTTCCTGAGGAGTTTTCTCTCACCATTGCATCTCTCTCACRATTCTACAAGTTGGCCATTCTCACCCTTTTTCCTTGCTCGTTCTCTACATTCTGACCAGTCTGGCCATTTAGTTTCCCACGAGTTCATCCTCAGCATGCTAGCCATCCCTTGTGTAGTTCACACACATAGTGAACAAGTATGCARCCAGAGTCATTTCCACCTTTGTGAACCTCTGTAAATTGTTGAGTTGTCCCATTGCCTTACCCAAAGTTTGGTGGTTGTGGATTGAAGAGGTAGGTTGTCAGGATCATGGTTGAAGAAGCAGGTTGTCAGGCCTCTAAGCAACTCTCTCTAGGTGAGAGAGTTCGTTGGGAATTTATTTCTCCTACAGTGATTCCAGTACCAGCTATGGATCTCTGAGAATTTCTGATCCGGCATGTTGTTGAATAGAAAGAAGGGAAGTGGAGCATCCAATGTATTGTGGAACAGTGAAGGTGCATATTCTCAAGGTGGGACAGGCATGTACTAAATGAGAGTCTGTGAGAAGTGGGTGTAAGTATGATCCTTGGAGAGAATCTTTCCAGTTGCATAGTGTCGTTTCACGTAGCCTCGGCCTAGGTCTAGGATTCCTTTTCCCTGGATGGAGTTTAGACCCAACTCGGGGGTGACCCACTGTTGAGCATGATGAGCAGTGTGGTCTAAGGCTGGGAGGTTTGTGGAAGGTTTGCATGCAGTTGGTGGTCATCTATTGAAAGATAAGTACCAAATCCCTCTGTTGATTGTATATTTTGTATATGTGTTATAATTGGTGAGTAATACCTAGATATATCGTATATGTTGTATGTGTAGGCTTACAGTTATTTCCGCATTGATCTATGTATGGTTAGAATATGTCATTTGTATGCATATGTTGTATGTATGTTTTAATGATTATTTATGCATGAATAAGTCGCATGAACAGAATGTTGTATCTGTTAAATTACGTTAGATATGCATGCGTATAATTCATAAATTGGTATCAGAGATAAGAGATATGTCCAAGAAGTGGCGTTGCCCGACCTGGTGGTGGTTGGGGACATTAAAAAATGGTATCAGATCCATGGTTTCAACACTGAGCTTGGATGGGCCAGGAAAGTGGAAGCTAGAGAGAAGGTTTCGAAAGGAAATTGTTGTCGAAATGGATAAAATTTAAGTTTAGAGCCCAGTTTTTGACATCGATCCTGAATTAGGTAGTATAAGTGGTTATGGAATCAAAATATTAGAGAAAATTGTTGTTGAGAAAGACAAAATTTGAATTTTAGAGAATTACAGAGTGTCAAGAGAAAACCTTGGTCGTGTTTGGAAGCTCACAAGGTATAGCGGTTCAAGAAAGATAGCTGGGAAAAGAGACTGCAGTAACCATGGGTTTGGAACCGCAAGGTTTGAAGTTGGGTCATGGGCTCTGTTTGGGAGAAGGAGGATCCTTCACAATCGTCAGATCGAAGGGTGCATGAGGATTAACCCCTAATTACTTTGGACTTCATGACTTCGGTGAAGTTTATGTGTGATAGATCAGAAAGGGTTGAAGCCCAAAGTTCCGAAGTCTCGAAGAGGATCTACATTGTAGATCTGGGGGGGGGAGTGTTTACCATTGGATATGACCAACGACAGATCAGAACCATAGGGATAAGCCAAGAGTGGAAGGTAATAAAGTTTGGGAGTTCAGCATTCAAGAAAAACGGGGTATGCTAAGGTGAAATATCCTAAAGCCCGAAGTCCCGAAGTGACATGGCCTGTTGACGTCACTAGGTATGACGTGGACACATGGGATGTGTGCCACGTGAGTGAGTTAAGAACCTTTGTAAGATAGAAATGTAGTTAGAATGTGACATATGTCACTCGCCTGATTGGGCCATGAGTCGACTTCGTGTTTCCTGCCACATGTCAATTCTGGTGGTGGCACAAGGTAGTTAAACTTGGAAAAGAAGTTATCTAGATCGAGGTCGCATTAACTTTGATCACGATCTATCAAGATAGATGGTCGGGAGGCATTGCAGAGATCGAAGTTGCGCATCAGATAATTTTATAAGGCGGTCCCACAATCCAAACCATGATTTCTCAGAAGGGGTATGTGTCAGCGTGGGGAAAATTGTGGAGCGATTGACAGGTTACTCCAAAATCTTCGACGCATGTCCCCGTAATTTGGAAAAAGTATAAAGTTTGATGTGACGTTTTCAATATTTTTTTTTCAAGCACAGAAATGGTGGACCTTAGTGGACGCGTGACACCAGATCGTGAAGTCTAGAGACTTGACACTTCGGAAGAAATGGATCTTCATGGAATGGGAGGTAGAAACTCTCGAAGTTCCGTAACGCTGAAGTAAAGTGTCGTGATGACATCACCAAGGTGACATGGAAATATTCAGAGATTCGCAGTTCAGGAGTTTAGGGTGTGCAGATGTGAAATTCGTCGAAGCCCAAAGCCTCGAAGTCTCGGAGCCCTGAATATCGAAGACAGAGTTTCATAGTAAATATCAATTGTTAGATGTTCGGAATTCATGGACTATTGATCCACCCCGCTTCGCAAGTTCACCAATTCGGCACTCTAGAAGATTTCTTGTTATGTGCTTTGGAATCTGCTAAAGTTGAAGTCCCCGAAGCTCCTATCCACCGTAGATATGTGCAAGGAATGTGGACCGTAGATCCACTGTTCTTCGTGCGTTCGACAGTTCATTGATTTGTGAATTTTGTGACACATGGAAAAGGGAAACCCTCTGAAACCCCGGAGCCTGAAGTTCCAAGGCTTGGGATAAGCGCCCAAATCATTAGTGTTGGGTCACAGTCATTGTCACATGTGAACTAAGGGATAAATAAAAAGGGGCTAGCACCTGAAAAATTGTTGCAAAACAGAACCAGGCTTAGAGATTGAAGCTCAAGGGGTTCTTGACTGACCAAGACTCGCAGAAAATGGAATCTAATATTTTTTTTTTGTTGAATCAGATTGGTTTATTCTGGAAAATTATTAAAGTCTGATAGCTTGACAAAACTCGGTTGACTGCACATTTTGCAAAGTTAATGATTTTCATAACCGAACTGAATTGTCGCAAAGTGCAAAGAAATGGAGGAGGCATAGAGTGCTTATAGTTCGGAAAATGAAGTTAGAGGAATGGATGTCCATTTAGGAGTTGAAGGATTGAACTCCAATGGCCATGGAGAAGAGATAGATAAATAAGGAAACATGATGAAAATCATTGAAAAGTTGTAGAAACATGTCCAGACTCATCGAGAAGATAACAAAAAGATCATGAAGGCTAGGGAGAAATAGGGAGAATTCAACATAAAGTTGATGTAGATCCTGGAAATAATAGAAAATAAATTGGATAAGTAGAGTGGCTCAAGCAAACCAGGAAGTCACAGAAGAACAAAAAGCGATAGATGACATCACCAACACTCCCTGAGGCATTCCAATAAGAGAGTACATAGCAACTCAAGCCCATCCCCTATTAGGAAGCATAAGAGGTCTGGGGTGGATGAGATACGAGGGGAAATGAACAAATCAAGCCTCCTACATTTGATGGTGAGCACAAGAAGGATGAAAATGCAAAGACATGGTTGTTGGGCATGAGAAATTATTTTCAATTGCATAATTATTCTTCTTATGCAGAAGGAATAATTGCCATCTATCAACTCAAAGGAAATGCATCCATGTGGTGGGATCAATTGGTGTAGGTGCAACACATTGATGAGAAAAATGTTACTTGGAGGGAATTCAAGAAGTATTTTGAAAAGAAATACCTGACCAAGAGGCATTATGACAGAAAGATGAAAGAGTTATTTGGACTTAAACTGGGCAGCATGGCTATTGAAGAATATGAAAGGAGTTTCTTAGAGCTATTGAAGTATGTCTCCTTCATCAAAGATGAGACAGTGAATATTTAGAGGTACCTGAGTGGGCTTCCATATTTCATCAGTGATAAAATCCAATATGATGATCCCAAGACTTTAGAAGAAACTATAAGGAGAGAAAAATGCTTATATGATTAGCAAAAAGGAAAGCCTACTTTCTAGAAGGCTTGGGAGGACAAGAAGAAGTTCAAGAAGGAATAGAGGCAGAAGGGAAACAAGCCTCCATTTTTCATAAACAGTCCTCAAGGACAACCATATTTTAGAGAGCATAGAATGATTGAGGTAAGAGGGAAAAGGTCAAGGTAGGAACCCATTCAATGTTGGGGTTGTAAAGGAGACCACAATTATACAGATTATCCTCACAAAAGTGACAAGGTAAGAGTTGTCCACAATGTATAGCAACAGAAACAGTGGAGGACATGGGAAAAAGAGTACCAAGGATCTATGCATCCCTGGACAACAAGCAAGTCAAGTTTCAATCACGCATGATTGAAGTTGAAGGTATGATCAATAACCATGCCTATACTATTTTAATTGATTCGGGGGCTAGTCATAGCTATATAGACCCTAAGTTAGTGGAAAGATTTATTTTTCCAAGAATCAAGCATGGGAAATCTTGGTTGGTATAGCTGGCTCCAAGAGCCAAGAGGAAATTTGTTGAGTTGGTTAAATCATGTCCAGTGGGCATGAATGGACTATGTACCAAGGCATATTTGAACATATTTTTATTGGGATCATATGATTTCATAATTGGTATGGATTGGTTATAACAACACCATGTCATATTAGACTGCCATAATAAGGCATTCACTTTCTTGGACGAGGAAGGAAATCAAAAAATAGTCCAAGGAATTCTTAGGGCAGTTACTGTCCAGGAAATCTTAGCAATGCAGTTGAAGAAGTGTTACAGGAAGGGATGTCAAATATTTTCAGCCCATATGGAGGAAGCATCTAAGGATAAGGTGCCAAATATAGAGGATCATGCAGTCCTGGAAGATTTTGAAGATGTGTTCAAGGAGGTACCGGAACTACCTCCAAAGAGAGATATTGATTTCTCTATTAATTTGATGCCTGGAGCAGCTCTAGTGTCAAAGACTCCTTACAGAATGAGTACACCAGAGCTGAAGGAATTGCAAATGCAGCTTGAAGAGCTTCTAAAGAAGGGGTATATACACCCAAGTGCCTCACCTTGGGGTTCCCCAGTATTTTTCATGAAGAAGAGAAGCGGGACATTGAGATTGTGCATTGATTTCAGACAGTTGAACAAAGTGACTATAAAGAACAAGTATCCTCTGCCAAGGATTGATGATCTCTTTGATCAATTGAAGGATGCAAAGATATTTTCAAAGATAGACCTCGGGTCAGGATACCATCAGGTAAGGATTAAAGAGGAAGATATCAGCAAGACCTCCTTTAGGACAAGGTATGGTCATTACGAGTTCGTAGTGGTGCCATTCAAGTTATCAAATGCACCAGTTTTTTTTATGTGCTTAATGAATAGTGTTTTCCGAGAATATTTAAACAAGTTTGTCATTGTTTTTATGGATGAAACTCTTGTATATTCCAAGTCAGAAGAAGAGCATGATCATCATTTGAGGATAGTGTTGCAAGTKCTAAGAGAACATCGGTTGTATTCAAAATTGGGAAAGTTCTCATTTTATCAAAATAGAATTCACTACTTGGGGCATATCATTTCAAAGGATGGGATAGCAGTGGACCCTGAAAAGATAGAAGCCATTAAAGGGTGGACAACACCTAAGAATGTGATAGAAGTCAGATCCTTCATGGTTCTAGTTGGCTACTACAGAAGTTTCATTGCAGGGTTTTCAAGAATAGCTCACCCCATCACTTCCTTGCAAAGGAAGGGAAGAAGTTTCAATGGACAGAAGAATGTGAAAAGAGTTTCTAGCAATTGAAGCAGTTGTTAAACAGTGCTCCAATTCCAAATATTGCAGATCCAAATGAATATTTTGTGGTTTGCACAGATGTGTGCAAAGAAGGAATTGGTGGAGTCCTTAGCCAGAATGGGTTTGTAATATGTTTCGAGTTCAGAAAATTGAAAGAGCATGAAAGGATCTATGCCACCCATGATTTGGAATTGGCAACCATAGTGCATGCTTTGAAGAAGTGGAGGTCCTACCTCATGGGAAAGAAGTTTGAGCTAAGGACGAACCATAATGGTCTGAAATATTTTTTTGATCAGCCTACTTTGAATACTAGGCAGAGTAGATGGTTGGAATTCCTCTGTGAGTATGACTTTGATATCAAGCACATCAAAGGAAAGGAGAAAAAAGTGGTTGACGCACTCAGCAGAAGAGTGCATAAAATGCACGCTACATCCATTAGCATGTATCATATGGATCTTAAAGGTGTAATTTATGAAGCTGCGAAATTAGATTTGCAGTACATGGAATTGGTAACAAAATTGCAGCAAGGTAAAATGCAACAGAAAACTGAAGATTATTAAATGGGAATTGATGGAATTCTCTTGTACAAAAACAAATTTTATGTACCAGATTCTTCGAAATTGAGGACTGTGATTTTAAAAGAGATTCTTAATGTGCCTTATGCAAGACACCCAGGATATCAGAAAACAACTTCAGCGGTCAAGAGCCAATATTATTGGCCCGGCATGAAGAGGGAGTTTGTTGAATACATAGTTAAATGCCTGGAATGTCAAAGGGTCAAGGATTAGCATAGACACCTGGTTGGGTTACTACAGCCATTACCCATTCCTGAGTGGAAATGGGAAGTGGTGACAATGGATTTCATCACACGGTTTCCCAAAACGAACAAGCAGCATGATGCAATCATGGTAGTGGTGGAAAATCTTACTAAAGCTGCCCATTTCATTCCTGTGAAGACTACTCATAAAGAAACTAATGTTATTGATATTTATAAGAGGGAAGTGGCACTCTTGCGTGGCGTACCCAAGACAATTATGTCTGACAGAGACCTAAAGTTTACATCAAAGTTTTGGAAGGGGTTATTCAATAGGTTCGGAACAAATCTGAACTTCAGCACAGCATGTCATCCTGAGTCAGATGGGAAAACAGAAGGGGTGAACCAAGTGATAGAGGACATTCCAAGGATGTATGTGATGGAAAAACCATATAAATGGGGAGATTATCTACACTTGGTAGAATTTTCCTACAACAATGGGTATCAAGCATCACTGAAGATGAGCTCATTTGAAGCATTTTATGGCAGAAAGTGAAACACCCCAGTAAGTTGGGACAACCTAGTTGATAGGCCAGTGGTTTGGCCAAAGTTGCTCAAGGAAATGGAAGAACAAAATGAATAAGATCAAGAAGAATTTGAAGGCTACCCAAGACAGGTAGAAAAGTTATTTTGATAAGAATAGAACTCACAGGGAATTTAAAGTAGGGTATCATGTATTCATGAGAGTGAAGGCCAACAGAAGCTCCCTAAAGTTGGGAAATTGTTCAAAGTTGGCAGCTTGATATTCTGGGTCGTTTGAAATCCTAGAGAAGATTGGTTCAGTAGAATATAGGCTTGCATTGTCTGATGCATGTCTATACATAATGTATTTCATGTGTCATTGCTTAAGAAATATGTACCTGATGCTAATCATGTTATTGATTGGAATGTGATTCAGGTGGAGCAGCAAAGCGCTTTTCAAGTGCATCTGGTGTGTATACTGAACCAGAAAAGCAAGCAGCTTTGGAATCAAGCCATAGGACTTGTAAAGGTTCAATGCACCTGGTATGGTCCTAAGGATGAAACATGGGAGCATGAATATGCTATGGGGGAAGAATACTCGCATATTTTTGAAGATTTTTGAAAATATTGTTGATATTATGTAAATGAGTTGCACTCAGGACAATGCAAAAATAAGGGGAGGGGATTGTAATACCCTAAGGCCGAGCCCCTTTCAAATGTAATGATGTTTGTAGGCTGGTGAGCCAAGTAATTATAAGCTGGTAGGATTATGTTTTTATTAGACCGAAGAGCCTATATGCTAAGGTCAGTGGGCCTGATTTTTGTATATATAATTATGAAGAATTATTAATAAAATACATCGTTGTGTGTATAACGACCACGAAGAAAGAGTTATCGGCGACTAAGCTCCACTGGGTAGGGAAAGGAATCGATTTGAGAGGCTAGGAAAGAGGGGCTAATATTGAGGGCTTAACCCAAGGGAATATTATAATGTATTCCTGAAAAGTATTAAAGTTGGGGAAAATAAACCCAGTTATCCTAAGTTCCTTTGGAGGAGATGAACAAACTCCAAGTGGAGAGGAGCGTTCTCCTCGAGAGCCAAGTGTTACCTGGGAAACATGAAGATTTATGTGGGAAGTTCCACCTTTGTTGGGGGGTTCACGAATCGTTATGGCCACCTTCCTGAGGATTTCTCTCTCACCATTGAATCTCTCTCACGATTCTGCAGGCTGACCATTCTCACCATGTTTCCTTGCTCGCTCTCTACATTCTGAACAGTCTATCCATTTAGTTTCCCACGAGTTCATCCTCAGCATGTTTCCCATCCCTTATGCAGTTCACACACGCACTGAACAAGTACATAGCCAGATTCATTTCCACCTTTGTGAACCTATGTAAATTTTTGAGTCGTCCCCTTGCCTTACCCAAATTTTGTTGGTTGTGGATTGAAGAGGCAGGTTGTCAGGCTCGTGGTTGAAGAAGCAGGTTTTCAAGCTTGTGAGAAACTCTCTTCGGGTGAGAAAGTTTGATGGGAAGTGATTTCTCCTGGAGGGAGTCCAGTACCAGCTATGGAGCTCTGAGAATTCCTTATCTAGCCTATTGTTGAAGCTCTGGAAGGGAAGTGGAGTAGTCTATGGATTGTGGAACAGTGAAGGTGCATATTCTCGGGGTGGGACAGGCATGTGGGAAATGAGAGCTCGTGAGAAGTGGTTGTAAGTAGGCTCCTTGGAGAGAATCCTTCCAGTTGCATAGTGCAGTTTCTCATAGCCTCGGCCTAGGTCTAGGATTCCTTTGCCCTGGGTGGAGTTTAGTCCCATCTCAGGGGTGACCCACTGTTGAGCGTGATGAACAGCGTGGTATAAGGATGGAAGGTTCGTGTAATATATGCATGCAATTGGTGGTCATCTAATGAAAGATAAGTACCAAATATCTCTGTTGATTGTATATTGTGTAATTGTACATGTGTTATAATTGGTGAGCAAAACCTGGATATATTATATATGGTGTATGTCTAGGCTTATAGTTATTTCCACATTGCTCTGTGTATGGTTAGAATATGTCATTTGTATGCATATGTTGTATGTTTGTTTTAATGATTATTTCTGCATGAATAAGTGGCATGAACAAAATGTTGTATCTGTTAATTTGTGTTAGATATGCATGCATATAAATTCGTAAATTGGTATCAGAGCTAAGAGATATGTCCAAGAAGTTGTGTTGTCCAGCCTGGTGGTGGATGGGGACGTTACAATATTGATCCTCAACGTGTTGAAGCAATTCAAGTTATGATTTTACCAAGGAATAAGAAGGAGATATAGTCCTTCCTTGACAAAAATATTTTTTTGAGAATATTCATACCTAATTTTGTTGAGGTAGTGAAGGATTTGACTGATATGCTTAAAAAGGATAATGAGGTTAAGTCGTCCCCAGAAGCTAGATATTAATTTGGTCAAATCAAGAAATATTTGGGAGAAGCACTAGTGTTCTAGACTATTATAAGGAATTTCTCATTTTTTCATTTGCATATGATAACACTATTGGTGTTGTCCTCTTACAAAGGAGTGAACAAAAACAAGAACAACCAATTGCATGTTTTAGAAAAAGTTTGAGAGATTCGGAATTAAAATATCATATAATGGAAAAACAAGCTTATGCATTGGTGAAAGCTCTGAAATGTTTTACATTTTATGTTCTTCATTCCAAAGTAATTGCATATGTTCCTAGTAGCATAGTGAAAGAGGTTCTAAATCAACCTGACACAGATGGAAAAAGAAGGAAATGGATAGCAATGATCTAGGAATATGATCTGGAAATAAAACCAACAAATTGATTAAAGGAAAAGGCTTGGAAAAACTTTTAGTTGAATCAAACTGCAAAGTCCTTGGAATAAATTAGATTACAGACATAACAGAACATCCTTCCGTTGAGTATGAGGAGACAGATTTGCAGCAGCCCTTGGTAAAAATTCATGATAAGTTTTCTTCTTTTTCCTAGTATAAAAACATTAAATTTTATTTGCAAAATCTTGAATGTCCATCTAATTTCGGTCAAGCAAAATCTAGATCTCTTAAACTTCAAGTAATTAAGTACTGTATAATGAATGAAAATCTCTATTGGAAGGACCCTTTGGGAATTTTTTTTAATTGTATTGTTGAATATGAGAATGTAGGTATCATAGATGAATTTCACAAAGGCTTATGTGGAGGACACCATGCTTGGAGAGCGACTTCATATAAAATATTGAGAGATGGCTATTACTAGCCAAAACAAAATCATGAGGTAAATGCAAAGGTTAGAGCTTGCACATAATGTCAAATTTGTGCAGGTAAACAAAAACTTCCATCATTACCATTGGTTCCCATAAAGGTTGAAGCTCCTTTCCGGCAATGGGGTTTAGAATTTATAGGTGAATTCATCCTACTTCTAGTGCACAACACAAATGGATTTTGACTGCAACTGGTTACTTTTCAAAATGGTTAGAAGCAATTCCCACCAGATTTTTTATTCATGCAATTGTAATCAAATTCCTTGAAGAGATTATTTTAGCTAGGTTTGGATGCCCTAGAAAAATCATAATTGATAATGCTCAAGCATTTAAGTCCCTAGCTATGATAGATTTCTGTCAAAAATAGAATATCATTCTTGGTCATTCAACTGCCTATTATCCCCGGGGTAACGGATCAGATGAGTCATAAAATAAGAGTCTAATGAGGATTATCAAGAAAATGTTAACTGGAAATTAGAAATCATGGCACTCTCATTTGAACTTTTCACTTTGGGTCAACAAAATCAGCACTAAAAGGTCTACAAGTATGTCTCATGTTCAATTGATTTATGGCATTAATGTTGTTTTCCCTATTAACCTTACTCTGCCTATGATGAAATTAATGTGGGATAATGAGGAAGAACCTAATGACCTTACCAAAAGAATGAACCAATTGATTGAAGTACAACAAACCAGACAGCAAGTTGATAAAAAACTTCAGGAATATCAAGACAAGATGAAAGCTATATTTGACAGAAGAGCAAAACAAAGGAATTTTTCCCCTGGTGGCCTAGTACTAAAATGGTATATCATGAGAGAAGATCCTAAAAAACATGGCAAGTCTGATCATTTATGGCTGGGACCCTACAAGATTGTTGTGGTGGAGGGAAACAATTCATTTTCCCTTCAGAACTTGGAAGGAAATCTGTTGGAATTGCCTATGAATGGGTGGTTCCTGAAATAGTTTATTCAATTTTAAAAATTTCCATTTTGCCACTCATTGTATATAGTCGGTTTTCTTTGATTTTTCTTTGATTTTTCTTTAATTCCTTTCTTTGTTTTCAGTAAAGTTTTTTAAAAAAAGTAGGAATGAACTAAATTTTGATTTATCAAAACAAATAAAAATATTGTTTCTCTTTATTATTAGAAAACTTTGTTATTTAATTCTCCTTAGAAAAAAAAATATATTGTCTTCTCAAATTTTAAAAAAAAAATCTCGATAGAACAAACTATCTTAAACCATTGATTAATATTTTAACATGTTATCTAAAAAGCAGAAAGGAGAATATTTTAATACACTAACTAAAGTTGAAAAGGTATGTTTTTGGTAATCTCTTTCTAAGTAGAGGATTTAGAGTCAAACTTATAGTTTGTTGTTTCACTCAAGGTATACTACTAGCTAAGATATTTTGGAAAGAATAGAGCTATATCTGAGAGAATAAAAAACCTATGAATATACTTTATAACTTGGGCATATCTGAATCATTCTTGATTAACAAACATCATTGCTTGAATGTCAAAAAGCATATTGATTTCCCTCGTCTCCGATAAAATTGTCAAACAAATTTAAAGAGATGGTGAAAGGAAATTCAAGTGCGAAATGCAGGTATCTTCATCGGGGCTATGGACGCTCATTGGCAATGAAGAAAGGCATGTGATGTCTGGCTGACTACACCATAGACTATGGACACTTTTTGGCAATGTAGCAACACCATGAGAATGAGGAGGAATGTCAATGAGTATATTTATTATAATACTCAATTAAAAATAGTTTTCTCAAAAACAGTTATGTTCTGACCTAAATATTCTTTGAAATACTAAAGGCCTTGAAGCATAAAACACTAGTTACAAATTTGACTCCTTAGACAAAATTTAGATTTATATTACCATAAACAATTCCAGAGTAAAGTTGAATGAGTGAAATCCTTTTTATCTTTTCTACTCATATTCTATATAAACATGTTGGATTCTGAAATTGGTAGTCATTCATCTTATTCAATCACATATTAATCTTATAAGTAAGAAGATTTATTTTTGTGATTTCATGGAGAAAACACCATTCACTCTGACTATCTCATTAGTTTCTTGTAGAATAATGACTCCATAACCCAATAAAAGGCACTTGGTCTACATGTTATTTAGTGTCTTGCAGGGAGACATCATTTCTAGATGGAGCTAGATGTTATAACATAGTCCAAATTTTATAAATTTGGAATTTTCCATGATTTATAAGTTAGGGTTGTCAAAACATTTAGTCTTGCAAATATATATATATAATAAAACGAAAAGGAAAATTAGTTTAATTTGAATAAATACAACGAAATCTCTTTTTCATAGGATTTTTACCTTTAGAATAGTTTTATTTTATTTAAATAAAACAAAGATTTATTATAAACCCTTGTTATATAGTTTAAATTTCATTTAAGTTTGTCATTTCGTTATTTAATCTTTTTATTTCGTTATGATATAGTTTTTCTATTATTAAAAAATTTTTATTTCTTGCATATTTGATCGTGCACCCAGGTCGTTAGATCAACGGTCCATAGTGGTGATATTTGATCGTGGCACCTGTGTCGTTAGATCAACGTCCATAGGGATTCTCAAAGCCCCCTGCATGCTCGATGTTTAACATAAAGTGGGGAAGAAAAAATCTACCCATGTTAACTCACCTTTTACGTGGGACCCATCCGTCAATTGTGGCCCCTGGGGTATGTGGTTAGCCTAACCACACTCGACCCTCCTACAATCGACATGGGGCCGACATGTGTCTAACATGACATTAGCCAGCGAAAAAGGTAAAAGGTTTATAATGTTATTTTTAAATTAATTTTTCACCAATTATAAAATGACACATATACATTTCGGATATAAAAAGGGGTAAAGGTCAAATAGTTGTTTTATTTTGAGTTTGTAAAGAGTTCGAGCGCCCGATTCAGAGTTCCTACAAAATTTTCCATCATCACTCCAGTCTGATACCTATACAAATCAACATCCTCCACGGGTAAACCTAATCCTTTTTATCCTTTTTGTTGTCATTACTAAAATGCAGTCATCTGAACCTACAAAAAGTAAGAAATATATAAAATTTGTAGAGGAAGATCTTGTAGAAACATATAAGGATGTTTTCGATCTTGTCTTGTCTTTTGATCCCTATGAGTTACACTAGCAAGAAAACCAAGGTTTTGGGGATTTGGTTGACCATTATTATGCATGGGAATCCAACCTCGCCAAATTTTAGTACCATAGGTATATCATTTCTCGAATTTTATAGTTTGGTGCGCTGCAAATTACATCCCATCCAAGAGAGACATAATTTCCACAGTTGGGTTTGTTTTCTTTGAATTAACCGCTCAAACTATTAATGAGATGATGATATAGCCAATGAATCTTGATAGAAAACCACTAAATGAATTAGTAGTAGCCAAATGTTTGAGAGAATTGGAATCAAAAGAAAGGGTTACCTTATTACAGTCATACCTCTATACAAATCTTAATATTATTGGTGATAATGTTGTCATTCAATCAAATCTCTTTCCTGAGACTTCTTAGAAAATTATTTCTATTATTTCTATGATATTGGGGAAAAAAGATGATTTGACAATTGATGAATTTTTGTTAGGGATCATGATTTCAGTCTTCCCAATTTCAACCAAACTCATCACTAAATTTAATTATTCTCAATTCTTAGCAAATCAAATCCACTACTAACTTTCTAAATTTGAATCTCTCATAAGCTTCAAATACTAGTATTACCTGGTTCACCTTTTTATGTTTACACAAGCCATTCATTTTATGCATCTAGGGCTAAAAGTTGAAGATGATCTTGGTAACCCAACTTCATATATTCACTGGAATTATGTGATCATGAAGAAGCATTTGAATGTTGAATTTTCTCAGTATGTTGACTTGTCTATGTCTAAATCCTACCAAATCATACATAACGAATCTCCCCCTAGAATTTTTCATGTGTGCAACAAACTATTGCAGTTAATCCCAGACAAAAGAGTGGGAGACTGGTATATCTTTGGACATCATACTGAAATTAGAATTTATGGTTGTCAACTGACTCCTTTCCTCTTACTTGTTTTCTTGACTCCAAGAATTTTTGCTCTTGAATATGTTAGGCAAATATTGAACTCTGATGAAATTCACTTTGTGTCAAATAAATATAAGGTAACTTTTAAATTGAAAAAAGAGGTAGGTCCTTATATTGTCAATACCATATCAGCACTCTGGGTGACAACAAAGTTGCTTTCAGCCTTGGGATTTCAACAAGGAGAACCATGGAATTATGACCCTCATGGCATAATTTCCTAAAAAGGAATCTCACATGGGAAGAGTCCTTACCAACATCAGCAAAAAGAGCAACTGGAGCTATTGGAAAATCAAGACAGTTGGAAAAATGTGAAGATGATTCTACAAATCCATAGTAAATCATATGATCAGTCTATGAAGTCCCAAATCACACAAATGCCACTGCATTTTGAGAAGACATACAAAAAAGAAACTTCAGAGTCTACTTCAAAGAATTCAGAAACAAGGGAAGAAGGATCAACCAAAAAGAAGAAATTAGAAGTACTTGAAGAAGAAGAAGATATAGAATTGCTAGAAGAAATAATGCCAAAGAAAAAGGGCGTTGTTGTGACTGTAGAGGTAACATATTCATAAAATCTCAAAAGTGTGGGAAGTCAAAGTGAAACAGTCATGAACTATTTATCAATCAAAGAAATTAAACCAAGTTCAACAATTCATGGAAATTAAAAAGGCAACTGCAAGCATCAAGAAGATTATGATTCCTAAAGTCTATGGCCATGATGCATATCAAACCAGAATGATCTCAACTATATATTATGAGAAAGGAAGGTTGAATATAGCAGTCATGGAGCCCAAGGAGTAGAAGAAAGTAACAAACATCTCCATTTATATAAATGTTGTTAATCCTTTGGATAAATTTGACTTGCACAAACAAACTATAGAAATGATAAACATAGATGCCATGATAGATAATCTTGGAATCAAGAAACTCCAAGCTATAAATGATAAACTCACGACTCAGTTAAAGAATGAAAAGTTGGCTACCGGGATCAGAAATATAAGAGTGGAGGAGCTAGAACAATGGATAATAGAACTCGAAGCTAATCCAAAAGATGAGGCATCCAAACAAGCACTAATAAAAGCAAAGGACAAAGAAATACAAGTTCTGAAGAAAAATCTTAAAATCCCAGGAATTGACCACGTACGGACCCTAGAACTACAGGAAATCCAGGCAAAAAAAGATCAACTTGTGAAGAAAATGGTTTAGATGGGAGAACATATGGAAATCTATGAAAATCATATTGAAAGTTTAAAAGGAGGATCTTCTTCTCTTCAAGAAGCAGAGACATCAGATCCAACAGATGTACTATCAAGGGCATTATCAGATTTGAACATCAAAGGTGTTGAAATTGAAATCTTAAAGAAAACAATCTCAAAGAAAAAAGAGGAAATCAAAGATAAAGACAAAGTTCTTGCAGAATATTAGAAATGGAAGGCTAAGATGTTCACTGATATGGAATAGATGAATAGTAAATTGTCATGTAAACCATATTTGATAGGATCCAAACATCTTATCTGGGATGAAATCATTAGTGATGTATCTAAGCTTTGGGATTGTTTCAAAATAATATATGATGAAATGTTGTTGATAGATGAAGTAGATGATGTAATCCAGAAATCATTTCATGAATTAGGAACAAGACCCAAAGTTTCCACTCAAATCATAAAGTTCCTAAATTCCAATTCTAGAGAAACATTATCAAGAAAGGGTGTTAATGATAGAACAACAATGGTGATGGAAACTGAAAGAATTTTCACAAAGAGGAATCTAATACAACAAGCTCAAAATGAATGCATAACATTGAAAAGAAATGTGGAATCTTTTTCTAACAAATTTGAGAATTTAGTGAAGATGGGGTTACCTTCAGCTTGGGATAAAGATGACAAGTTACTATCATATGAAAACTATAGAAAAATCTTGTTCCTTTCCACGGAAGAAGATGATAAGTTTCAAAGTATGGCCAATACTCTAAGAGATCAAACCATTGTTGACCTACTCATAGATGACTTCTATCTCTTATGGCTGACAAAGAATGTATTTTCACATACCCCTATAAATGAAATATACACTAAGTTGGACATTGCATTCAGGAAAATTGAATCATTCAGTTATCCTTCATATGTGACTTGGAATCTCCTCCTCCAGATGACTCACTAAAGAAGATGAGGAAAATTAGTATTTGACTCCTCGAGCTATGATATTTTCAAGGAGTCAAAGATTTTGATGTATCTCAACATTATAATAAATAGGATAGAATAACGATTTTTGGTTTCGACCTAACTTGTATGTTCATGAGAAGTCAATGAAAGAGAGATTTTTGGCCTGAGCTTAAGCTTTAATAAAAATTCTGGAAGTTTTGAAGATTCAAACTTTTATGTTTCAGATTATGTGATCTCTCTCTCCTTTTGTTATTTCATGCTCTTAAATTCTTCCTAAATGTATCTACTGTCATGACTGTGATGACTTAGTACAACAACTACCATCATAATACTGCAAATGTATCATTAAAATTTACATATTTCTTCAAATATATTGTGAGTATAAAGAAGACCAGTGCTTACATTTTATTATTCATTTTGAAGTATTCCTTTTGTTCAAACCATATCCTGGTTTAAAAGACATAATCAAACATCATTTCTTCTTGTTGAAAGTTAAGTAATATTTATCAGAGGATATATTATTTTAATTTTCAATTTTTTTTCTCTAATTTCTTCGTTCATCTTCTAAAGTTTTAATTGTCTGGAACATAGAATGATTTGTCTTGTAATCTTAAACCTTTAGATATTCAAAGACTAAAGATTCATGCCTAAATTAGCAACACAAATACTCTGTTTTAGGACAGATCTACTCAAAAACAAATCAATCAATCTAATGGATGCCTTGACATAGTTTCCTAGACAGAAACATCTCAAGTGTTACAACATACTGGATTTGAGGCATACGGGACTATACATGGTATCTCGTCCCTTAATGTTACAAAGAACATATGGGGACCCAAATCCGACATATGACTGACTAACTGACAATTACATAGTTGAGTATCATGTTACACAAGAAATGAATAAAATTATAACTCATAAGTAGATGTACTAGGAGATATGTGGCTAACAAACTAGGCTCAAACTTACACAGTGGAGCATACATTGCACATGAGGCGAATCTACTGAAAATATTAAAAGAATGTGTACAAATATTAGAAATATTTATCCACAGTCCACAATGCTTTCAATGACATGCATTATCCCTCCATTCAATTCTTGATATTATGTCATTCTTCTTTGGTCCAGGAAATATCACTATCATAATCATATGGATCTTGTGAATCTTCGGGGAAATCGTCCAATGGGAATAAATAAAGATCAAAACATGTATACACATTTGATCCTTTGAGTAGTGAATGGCCACCTTTGTTGTAGAAGTTACTCTTGAACAAAGATCTAATCTTGAGATTGAGTTCAATCTCCTATTGTATTACTCCCAAAACCATATGTTCAAGTTATGGTCCTCTGAAATATCCATACGTGTATCCACATATCTCCTCTTTCCCTTCTATATTTTCAACTAGAAATCCTCCCCATGCATGATTGGATGCATATGTATCAATAATGTATTGGCCTTGTTCTGAAGGAAGAGTTAAGGTAGGTAGAGTTTTAACCTTTGTTTTAATTATTTTGATTGCTTCAGTCATATCAACAGTCCATGGAGGTGGTGATTTCTTCAATATGTGTTGAAGTATGAAGATGTCTTCAGCTTTCCCCTTATAGGATGGCCTGACATAGTTCAAGCAACCTAAGAATCTTTGCAACTAATTTTTATCAGAGATGATATCTAGAAACTGATCAAAACTCTTAAAAATGTGTTCCTGTAATAAAATATGTCCTTTACTGATGTGAAAACCAAGAAATTCTATGTTTGTTTTTCCTATTTCCATTTTTAATGCAAAGAGAACTAACCCATGCTGAAAAACAATCTCATAGAATTTTTGCAGGTTTTTTATATTTTCTTGGAGATTTTTTGAACAAATTAAAATATCATCTATATGAATGATCAACCAAGAATATTCCCTAAATAAATCTTCCATTATTTTTCAAAATTCCTCGATGGCATTATTTAATCCAGATGGCATCACCTTCCATTGGTAATGGCCATGAGGAACCACAAATGTAGCTTTGTGGCAATCTTCTGGTATAATCCCAATCTAGTAAAAATCTGATTTGAGATCAAATTTGTTGAACATTGATTTACCTTGTATTCTCTGGAGCAAGGAAGCCTTATTTAGTAAAGGATATATGATGGGTTTTAAGGCTTTGTTAAGAGGTTTGTAATTTACCACAAGTCTCATCTTACCTCTCTTTTTCTTTGAATGTTTGTTCACATAGAATCCCATGCATGCCCGTGCACTTTTAGAGGGTTCTATCAAACCTTTCCTTAAAATATCTCAGATCTCTTCTTGGGAGGTTTTAATCTTAGAGGGGCTCATAAGTGCAGCAGAGTCTTTCTGCGGAGATACTTTTTCCAAAAGATCATATGGCAAGGACAAAAAATACTTATCCCTATGCCAAAAGGCATTAGGAGAATCAAAGCTGCAATCCTTAAGGAATTTCTTATTTATAGGATTCAACACATCTTGATGCACCGTAGCATCGCAGGTAGTTCTTTCTAATTTATTCAACTTAGATGTAGGAAATTGAGGTTGTTCAGACAGTTTGAATACTACATATTTTGTTCTACAAACAACTTCAATAAACAGAGAAGTATTTACAATATTTCCATTTATATACATTTTCATGGTCTTTTCCTTTGGATCCAAAGTGAAAGGAGATACAAGTTGCATGAAACTGGCACCCAATAAACAATCATATCTAATGATATCCACGCCATGAAATGGTTTTCTGAAAGACCGGTTATTTATTTGCAGAGGGAAATCTTTAGTTTCTCCAAATATGTCTACAGATGACACATCTATAGACAATCCCCCTTGTGTAGTATTTTTCTAGTAGTATTATGGAATTTATTTTCTTCTTAACAAATTTAATTGGCAACCCGAGTTTAAAAAACAATCTAACTAGTAGAGAGCATGTTCTTCAATGTAGAACCAGATTTTGATATAGAATCTTGTACCAACACAAGATTCTAATCTTAATTAGGACTTTGTTTCTTCTAGTTCTTGTTTTATTGTTGTTTCCTCTTCACTTGATTCTTATTCTTGAATATGTATTTTATTTTTATACCCTTTTATACACAATGGGACTCTTTTTGCCTCTTCAAACAGTTTTGAATATTCTTCATCTGAAGAATTATCTGCTTCTATCCTGACAGTTTAAAGAATGCCTTCAAGTTATTTTATTTTATATATTTCTAATCATTTTTTTTTCATGTGGTTCACGGCACCAGATATCGGTGCTCGTTACGTCCACGGAAACCTCCCCAGAATCTACGAGAGAACATAGGGAGGGCGAGTATTTTCAAAATATTGGGGCTCAACAACAAGAGCATCTCATAGACACATTTAAGGGCACAACATCTCACTTACAGGGAATTGAACCTAGGTGGGTGTTATAACCCTAAAATGCACCACACATGCTTACCTGGCATCAGGCCAACTCATGTCTCTTCCTTGCCAAAGCCATGCTGAATAAAACCTTGAAAAATCACTTAAAATAAGAAACCCGCGCCCTAACCTAACACTGAGCGCGTTGGAACGCTTGTTTCCCTTCTACTGCACGCGTTGGAACGCGGGCTAACCCACTACAGCCCGCGTTTACCTAACAAAGCAAAAAATCAGGAAAGTTTCCGTCGGGACGAAAAGCTTTGGGTCAATTAACTGGAACTCCTAGCCATGCATGGCCGAGAGTTCGTCTAAAACCCTAGCTCCTTCTAGCCTATAAAAGAAGGGGTAGGGGTACTATTCAAAGGAGGAAAATCATAGCAAAGAAACTCTGTCCAATTGTCGAATCCGTTTT
>SNQJ01S0051091.1:246574-275380 GCA_010110895.2 Picea sitchensis
TTCCCGTCCCAAATACATGAGTCTTATATGTTTTATGTGATTTGTGTTTAATCTCTAACCCTCTAGTAGAACAATAGCATGCATGCATAGTTTTGTCTTGATTGCAGGATCTCTTTTTGGAAGGAGCAGCAGAAGCAAGGAGAGAAAGCTCAACGGAGGATCTACATCAACCGTCAATAAAAAGGTTAGTTGGTTCTTCCCTTGTTTGCTTGTGAAAAAGGGTTTTAGATTCGGGGTAGGAGGTTAAAAGTAGCTTATGAAGGGTCATGATCTGCATGCAAGTTTAAAGCCCTATCTTGTTAGTCCGTAGGGTAGAATACCCCACAACAGTGGGGAGGGTAACAATCATTCCTCCCAACCACCCAAGCTACATCCAATGGACATTATTTATTTGTAATCTTATGATGGCTTGGTGTTCTATAATTTGTGTTAGCAACATTGTTTATTTGTCTTGCCTGAAATTTTGTCTGTCACTATGACTATTAGGATGTTGGGTATAGATGTAATATCCCTAGGTTGCACCCAATTGTAATGTAAATGAAAATGTACTTAAGCTGGTGATTTTTTTTGATATCATGTTGTATGCACATTTTATGTCATAGTGCGTGCATGTACTGCGTAGTAAAATGAGGAAGTTTGCACATTCCAAAATACCGTGCACAACATCTTAAGTGTGTGTGATATTGAGGCCAGCAAGCCTTTATGTTATGCTATGTTTTATAGGCTGGTGAGCCAGTTTTTATAAGATATGATGATTATATTTTGATTAGGCCAGAGAGCCTAGATGTTAAAGGCTAGTACGCCTATTTTTGTATATCTCTCATGATTAATATAAAATACATCGTTGTGCACATACTCACCATGATAAAAGAGATGGGAGACTAAACTCCACTAGTTAGGGGAAGGGAGGGACAAAAGTTAAGGAAAAGGGCTAAGCTAGGGAGCTTAAGCCAAAAAGGAATACTATATCAATATCTCTTAAAATATAAAGTATGGATAATTATTTTATCCTAAGTTCTAAAGTTGGGTACAAGTGGGCCAAAGTAGCTCCAACATGACAAGTGTCAAGTTGGGGACATGCATACATATTGTTGGGACTTAGTTCATTTCCTATCATCTTTTCCATCATTCCTACTATCCAGTCAATCATCCATGAGCATGCACACCCCCATTGATCTATCATTTGTATCTTCACAATTGTACATGAACCCGTATCCATAGCCATTTTTTGTTGGTGTATCTGGTTAGCTTGGGATTTGGACTAAAGAAGCGGGTTGTCAGGCCCGTGGGATATCGAAGAGGTGGGTTGTCAGGCCCGTGAGAAATTTTTCTCTGGGTTTGGGAAGTGACTTCCTGAAGGTATTAAATTGCAGCTACAGGGCTCTGAGACTTCCTGTCCGGCCTGTTGCTGAAACCCTGGAAGGGAAGTGGAGAAGCCGAGGGATTGTTGAGCATAGAAGGGGCACACTTCCTTGGGTGGGAAAGGCATGTGGGGAATGAGAGACTGTAGGTTATTAGTTGAGTTAGCATCTGTGATGGAGTCTTTCATGTTGTCCATGAGCCATTAGCCTGGTTAGGAATCCCTTTACCCGAGTGGAGTTTAGTCCCAGCTCGGGGGTGACCCACTGTTGAGAGTGATGAGCAGTGTGGTCTAAGGTTGGGAGGTTTGTGGAAGGTCTGCACGCAGCTGGTGACATTATTACAAAGATAAGTGCCAACTGGGTGATAAATTTACCTCTTGCATTGTTATTTATGTGCTTATATTTATGGGTTTATCTTATGTGTGTTTATAACTGTGTTTATATTTATGGGCATTTCATGTATATGTCGCATGTATATGTTTACGGTTATTTCAGTGTGAATCCGTGCATTTACAAATGTATTTGTATGACTACGTTTTTTTATATATAACGCTTCCGCAGGAGTTATGTGTGTATATATGTTTTAATTACATGCATTTCGAGAAAAAAAAATTGTGGCATAGCCCGGTTAGATGTTGGGTATGTTACAGTATGTTCCGCAGAGAGGACAAGAGTGTTCTTTGGCGTAGCGTGGACTGACATGGATGGTCGAGGACGTTACAATAGATCTCAATGGGAAAATAATAAATGAAACTAGCTTTATAGGCAAGATCCGAAATCCTTTTCTTCTTTGTTATGGCTAGAGATCTATCTACTTTTCTCAATAAACTATCTCTTTCTTTCTCAAGATCTATTCTAGAAACATATTGCCAAATTGGTGTTTCTTCTAAGGCATTTTCAATTTATGCAAGCCTTGCTTCTAATTGTTTTTAATGCCATGATTTTGTAGCTACTATAATGGTGTTTTACTCATGCATATCACAATCCTCATGATAAATGTAAGCGAGGAACATGTAAGAAAAAGTGAAGATTTTCTTAAGGTATATTCATTTCTTCATTGAGTTGAAGACAAACAATCAAAAGTAGGTATACACACACACACACACACTAATGGGTGGCCAAAAATGGAAAAACTTTATAGAAAAATAAGTTTGTTGATTAAAAACATTCCTCGATGGCATTCTTGTGTTTCACCCCTATTTCCTAAACCTTTAATTCATGTTGTAGTTGTAAGAGTACTAACATGACTAGTATAAAGTTTGTAAAAAACCTTCAAAATACAAGCAGATTTGTGATACATATGAAAATTTGATACTATAAGTTTGCCTCGGGCTAAGTGATATTTTGGCTTGTTACTTTTGTCTCATTGAATTTATGTCCAGAGTCTTGTTCTTGATATCTGCCATATTCATTTTCGTTTGTTCGTTGATCCTCGATATTTGAAGTGTACTCTTCACTTGTGTAACAAACAACTTGCTTCAATTTGTAGCAATCCATTTCAAGAATTGAAATTTTTTTCCCATGCTCTTCAAGGATGCCCATTATCTTGCAATACTAATCTTGCTAATTTAATTCCAGGTTATGGATGATCTGAAAGAGTTCTCATTCTAATGTCATTTTTTTGCAAGTTTTCTTCATGCCTTTGTAGTTTCCTATGGATCATGTGATCTTCATGTTCTCCTGGTTCCATGATTCTTCAAGTCCGAGGATGTGCACTCCTTGCACCACTGAGACTTTTATTAACATGTATGCCCAGAATGGGGCTAAGTGTCCCCTTTTGACTATTGATATGATTGAAGAGGAGAGTAAGGACGTAGAGCTTCTAGATCCAAATTTTGTTAGCAAAACAAGGAACCTAGAATGTCATGTCCCCATTTTTGGATTCCCTTGTTTTGCAGTGGAAATGAATGTCATGGCTTGTTAGTGAAGAAAAAGGGAGTCAAAAGGGGTCATTTAATGTCACTTAGTTAGGAGAGGTTATGTTTTTAAATTGACAATAAGGAAATAAAGTAACTTTAGACTTAAAGTGAATGTAAAATGGGAATACGTGTCATATTTGATTTAGTCAAAAAGGTAATAAGGGTCATATTTGATTTAGTCAAAAAGGGGAAAGTTCTAGAAGGAATGGAAGAAGGATAAAAGGAGGGCTAGAGCTTCACTTTGGCATTATGATTTGATCTCTCATTTTGGGGTTCTCTTGGAACCATTGTTTTGTTAGGGTTTAGAAAAACCCTTCCACCATTGTAGTTTAGTTTCAATGGTGCAATATCCACCCTAGCTAGACAAGAGGGGAATCCATCCAGGATTTCCATTGGAGCTTCAACTAGGGGTTTGTATTTGGTTGGAGGTATATCATATCATGCAAGAGATTATGAAAAATTTTGGAGGAGGATGATCCCATATTTTGTAGGTACCAGGAGGGTTTTGGAAAAGCTTATTAGCGACATCCTCGTTGGTTGAAGACGAGGGTCCCGCAAGGCCCCACTAGTCGCCCAACTTTGTCCCATAGGGGCCCTTGCAGATTGCATATTACTACCAGGAGGGTTTCGAGGCATCCTCGATGGTTGAACATTATTGTCTCGTGAGGCACCGCTAGTCATCCGGCCTCATTCCACAAGGATCTTTGTGAACTAGAGTTGCAGAGATAGTTAGATGCACTGGTATGATCCTTGCATTTAGTATCAAAGTGGACAGAGGCCATGGAAAACAATGGATGAGGAGACAAAGGCATCTTGTCCAAGTTTATTAACTTATTTATTGTGTGTTTAGGGTATCTTTCAGCTGTCATTTTCATCCAATATGGTTTCCTGTGTGTTTAGGGGGGTTTTACAGTTGTTGTTACATCCAATAAAGATCTTTGTATTGTTGTGATTTGGATTTCCATACCATAATAAGATTTCATGGTTATCTTCTATATCTGTGTGTAATGGGTGCATATAATATGTTTGAAAATATTCCTATCTTGGTGACATGTACAGATTGTTTGTAAGATATTTCCATCATCATTAATACAAAGTGTTTGATAAAATCACACGAAGGGAACAATACTTTGGAGAAAAAACATATTTTTGTATATCTTTCCTAGTTGGGGACATTACATGGAATTGAAAAGAGGCTCGCACACAAATAGTATAATCAAGTTTATCTTTAGTCCAGAGAGGAACAACATACTTCCCCCATCCCAAGTCTCCTATAAAATCCAACCAGCAACTCAAATATTCACTACAAGGTGCCGAGAAAAATGAGTAAAGGGTAGAATGAACAAGGTAGTTGAAAAGGACTTTCCCAGAAAAGAACGGATTTAGCCTAGCCAAAAAAGAACCAAATTGTAATTTTTTGGGAATAAAAATATAGAGATAGAGCCTCCAAGGTTTACTCATATCATCATAACCATATAGATCCAAAACTTAGGTCACAATTTCCAACACCACATACCTCACAATAAATAACACCCCATAATAAACCAATCTGCAATTTTATGGGAATAAAAACAGAGAGTCAACAAAGCCTCCAAGGCCAAATTATATCATCATAACAATACAAATCCAAAACCCAAGTCGAGATACCAACATTACAAACCTCACAAAAAATAACACACCATGCAAAGAGGATTGGAAAGTACTTCCTGGTTTTCTCAATCCACCATAATGTCCATCCATAAAGCAAAGAAACAATTACAAATTGATTTATGAAAAATGATTGGGGGGAGAATCCAAAGAGGTCTAATTCTTACACGAGTCTCTGAGTGTTTTCACTTTTCATCTGAGAGGTAAAACCCTATTTTATTCACCAATTGTTGCTCCCATGTTTTTTCTAGAAGGTGGAATTTCTACGCTCGGCTTGGTCCCCCAACACTCATAATTTTCCAGGCCTCAAGAGAGTTTATCCCACCTTCCAACCAACGAATGAAAGTGGGTGGTATAAATAGAGGTCACTTCATTACTTGGCTCGTGGTGTTACTAATGAGCTAAGGATGAGAGTATTTACTTCTCTCACTCGATTCTTGTTCTACTTTAATGAAATCCATGTAATTGTTACATGTCGTTCTTCATGGAAATCGATGCATGTGATGAATTTAGGGGATGTAGAAATGATTAACCCACCCAATTTTTTTTACCTCCTTGAGGAAAGCTCGAGGATTATTTGTCATGAGTATCCACCTTTCCATTGTTTTTAGGTAAGACATGGTAAATAGGGTGCTTTTTCAACTTATGGATAAGCTTTGTTATTCTGGTGATGATTGAGGCCAATTGGAGATCCTTCATTGGTTCCTTGAAGACTAGGGATTGAATGATGATCCATAAGTATCTGATAATTATAAACTTATTTGTCCCCAATATGATGGAATTAGCCATGCCTTGAAGAATGGAATATTCCCCTACTTGATTTTTTGTCGCTATTCCCAACCCCCAAGTGTTAGTATTGATTTCTCTGAGTTATACCTTTAACATGATTGACCCAGGTTCAAGTCTGATAGGGTTCCAACAAAGCCTCTAAAACTATCGGCCCTCCTGGTAAACCAGAAGGAAACAGAGTACACAGGTCACATTGTGCAGTCTCGCCCAAGATAGTCTTAATCGATGACTGTAATACTCAAGTGTTTGCAGTCTAGGATTGAATGGATATCTGAGAAGTGTGCGCTGAGAGTTCTAATTAAATTGTTGAAGAATTATACTGTCATTCCTAAGTATGCATGTAATGTAATTAGCTCATTCATTCCTCATGCTAATCTCTACTCGTAAACAATAAAAGAGACACAAGCATTCAATCACATAACATAGGTTTTACTATGGTTCACCCCCCTCGGGCTACGTCCACAAAGATCTAGCTCTCAATCTCTTCTATTATGGTAGTTCCAAAACTACAGCACTGCGCACTTTACAGCGTCTCCTCATTCGGGTCAAGATCTATTACTAGGTGGACTAGATCACACCAGGCTCCTCAACCTGTGATCTAACCCTCGAGATCTACCCTTATGGCCCTCTACATCTCAACAGATTACAAAATTAGGTCGTATGATAGAAGGATTACAACTAGTTATCAAAATAGGACTCCTTCCTCCAATCGTCTCCTCAAACTCTCTAATTCTGATTTTTGTATTCTTTCATAATGGACAACTACTCCCTCTCTAGACCTCTTAGTTATCTATATATATATATATATATACATTTCTAGCTCATCATCCATTACAATGTATTACAAAAACATTAACCCTAATGTTTTTAGGTCTTCCATGCATGCACGCGTCCTCCTCTTCCTTCCAGTTGTCACTTTCCTCGTGCATGCCTTTCTTCCCAAAATAACCTTTCTTTCTAATTTGGCCTACTTCCAACAAACACCCAACATTGACATGTGGCTTTTCCCAAGCCACCTAACCCCTGTGTGCTTCATCGATCTCCCTTGTGATCGCTTGGAACTTCTCCATCAGCTACGTTGTGTGTGTTTGGACCTATGCGGTCTTCTCCTTGAGTGTGTCCAATATCTGCACTGAAATCTCGTCGTTGACCATCCTTGCACATTCTACCCAGGTTTATGCCATATATATTTTGGATTCCTCTGCCTGTGCAATGACCTTTGTTTCTCGCTCCTGGAGAGGTTCCATTTGATCCTGACACTCCTTTTTCTGCATCTGGGAAATTATGAGTTATGTCGATAGTTTCCTCATGTCTTGTGCCCCTTTGACGTGCTATGTGATCGTCATTTTATTCTCCCTCTGCTTGATGCCCTGGATAGATACGCTTATCCTTTCTCCTTCATGGTCCGACTGTTGGACCTGTTGATCCTCTTCTATATTCGTCCAGAGCTGCGATGCTTTCTCGAACAAGTCGTTCGTCACATGGACTTGTCATTCTATCTCGTGTATCTACGTTGTTGCCTCCATTTTCCTTTGATTTCTCACCTCTGGTGGAGTGGTAGGTGTGAGCTACTCCCAGAGATTCTCGATCTCCTGTTGGTATTGATCGATTTTCTGCACAATCTGATCAATCTTCTATGTCGTCATGAGTTTATTCGCCTGCGCGTTCTGTGGAATCTTCTCGTAGGCTACGACCACTTTCTGATCCAGTTCCTTCATGCGTTCCTTCTCATCCTTGGTCTTGAGCTTGGCCTGCTCAAGTACCAATGCCAACCTGTCTTGATCATCCTTTTCTTGTTGCAATTTCGTTGTCTCCGTGCATGCGAAAGACTATACCTCCGGTGTAATGTTGACCTATACTTTATATAAGGCCTTGGTTGGTATTCGCAGTAATACCAACTGTAGTTGAGCCAATTCTTTTAGGGGTTTTTGCCCCACGATTTCGTCCATGCGCATCATGTTGGGTGTGACATGAAACATTGAACTTGGTTGTGTTATCGTTTGCATTGTATCATGCTCACTTGCTTCAGGTTCTCCTCCTATGTGTGATGTTGACGAGATAGTTTCTATGTTTTTGTCAGTTGCCTGCGCTTCATTGATATGCCTGAGGAGTTGTCGCATGTATGCCATCTCTTCTTCAATTATGTTCCTTTGGTGCGTAACATTCTCAAAATCCTTGAATGTGCGATCATGTACCATTTGGGCCATCATTTCTACATCACCATCCGTGATCATGTATTTTGGAGGCATTCTATGTGCCTTCATCTTCTTGCGCACACCCCCCGTCTGGGTGGTTGGACGCTTAGTCTGGCCTAGCTCTTGTGGAGTATCACTTGATCTAGTTCCTTGTGCTGCCTCAACCTATTTCTGTGGTACCTATGCCGCCCGTGTGTTGTTATTCTTCCCCGTCTGGACTCATGTCTTGGATGTCCCCCCTTTCTTTTGTTGTGGCTTGTTCTGACCTTTCCTTGGTTTCTTGGACACTATTATTTCCTCAGGCTATGTCGGTTCCTGTCATACCTCCTTGGCATGTGCATGTTCATGTCTTACCTCCACCTCCTCTATATCTGCGGGTATTTCTCGAGTGAGGATTTGAATCCTCCATTCATCTTCCCAATCCTTAATCACCATTTGTATGTCCACCTTCATGATGCAGTAACACAGTTGGAGCCATTGATTTTCGGGGTCCTTCCGTGCTTATATCCACATCACATGTCTAGTGGATTTGAAATTGGCTATGCCCTGATAGTGTGCAACATCTTCCAGTGTTATCCTCCAAGTGTTTGCGATGGTGTCTTGTAGGTCGCGGAGATATCCTTCAAATATAGTTGCATTCACTTTTTTGTTATTGGCATTCGAAGTGACTCCAAGCGATAAGTATCACGATCCATGGCAAGGTTTGGGTCTCGTGGAAACAAATGAGTACTTCGGCTCCTTCCATCCCATAATGGATATCAGGATAAGTATCCATGAATAATGAAATTATGTCCCCAGGTCCTGTGCATCCTTGCAGTCATCTAGGAACAGATTCAACAAGTAAGGGTCCCAGCTGAGTGTGGTGCCCTTGACACACTGTGTTTCATCTACAACAACCCCGGTCGGGACTACCTCCTTGTAGCATTTCCTGAGCAATTTGCATGCCATAATTTTTATGGCCATTCTTGTTGTGATGTCACTAATACACTTGATAATGATTCTGCGTGACCCCCTTTCAGTGCCATATTTCTTCTTCATCTCCTTAGACAGTTCTTTCTCCTTTTTTTTGTGCTTGAGGAACTGTGTGGGATCCATCCCCCATGATGGCAGCCCTATGATGTGTGCGATGAGCTCTACATCTATTGAGACAAGTTTTTCAAGCCACAGATATCCTCCATGTGTGATCGCCATCAACTACTTGACGTAGTTGTTTTCATATTGGCCTCTTCCATAGTGTGGTAGGTCCAATAGACCTAGAATTATAGTTTTGGCCAGTCCTACTGCCCACTAGAATGGTTGATGGATTGGTTCCCCAAAGGGTCCTATACCCACAGTATGTAGGTAGACCTGCTTAGCAAACTATGGTAACTTGTCTATGTTTGTTACATCATGGTCTGAGTACCTCAATTTCTATACATAACCTAAAAACATTGTTGATACATGTACCCCTTCCGGTATGTGCAGAAAAACAATTGTTGCGGTGGGTTGTCTGCGCGGTGACCTACGTACCGTTTACTTGTCCTTATGCGGTGGTGATTGACTCAAGGTTCCAGCCTCCATTGTTCATCCCTCGGCATACTGCTCTAGTTGGCCAGTGACATCTTCCACTACTTCCTCCTATGGCCATTCTAACGTGGTTGTATGTTATTCTTTTGCATGGCCATTTATTCCTAGTTTGGAGCCGTCCCATTGACTCTTGGGGCTTCTATAGGATTTTCTAGTTGCACTTGGATTCCTACGTTCTCATTCTATTGGCCCTGCCCCTCTTCTGGCATATCAATTTCCATGCCCGTAGGTGATGTATTTTGGTTTTCTTCCTTAATAGGTGTTGGGATTCCTAGTGTTGTATCCGATGATGGGATTTCATCCACATTGACGACTTCTGGTTGTTGAGATGGTTGTTGTTCGCTTCCCTGCGGTTGCGATTATGCTATGGTCCTACCTCGGGGTTGTCTGGTATTCTGGATCAGTTCTCATTATTTAGGTGGTGACATGGTGGTAAAAACTTGTCATTCGCTAAGCTCATTAGCCTCTGTAACTTCTGCAACCTTCACTCTTCGCTTCGTATGCTCTCTCTCTCTATGCCTTTTCCAATTTTTCAATCACCTTTCCGCTCCCACGTCCCTGCTTTGTATTGGTGTCATGTGAATCTTTTTGAACACGTTACTGTGATTATGGATTAAATGAACCACAAGTTCATTTGTAATTTCCATATATTTCCCTTACCATCTCCAATTGGCGGGATTAATGGGGCGTCCCGTCAGTCGTTTTCGGCATTCAATTCCAATAGCCTCCATCAATTGGCACTTATTTTTTCATATACGCCTTTCCCTCTTGTTTTCTCTTTGAACTGATCGTTCACCTTGTCTCCATCCGGCTTGGGTGTGTACACTCATTTGACTTACGACCCGTGCTCCTTCTAGTTTCAGCACACTATGCCTTTGTTGTTCCCTTTTGATATCCTGTATTTTTTATTTTTTTTACTGCGCGGTGTCTTTCAAGTTGTGGGTGGTCGACTATCCTTGTACAACTTTAGTCGGCTCCCATTGATCATCCCTCTAAGTTATGTGCCTCCTAAGTCCTTCAACTATACATCTCCCCCATCTGTGACAGTATATACTTCATAGGGTCCTAACCAATGCATTTTGAGTTTTCGTGGATGCTGAATGGATTTACTGTCATATATCAACACTAAGTCTCCTTCCTTGAAATTTGTCCTCTTGATATGTTTTTCATGCCAAGCTTTGTCACTCTCTTTCTGAACTTCTTGGTGGAACCTTACTAGGATCCTATCTTCCTCCATGATCATTAGTTGATTCAACCTATAATGTATTGTGTCTCATTCTCTCATGTTCGTAATTACTTCTACATGCTCACTAGGTACCAAAAATTATAATGGAAATACTGCTTCTTATCCATATACCAATCTGAATGGCATGTGTCCTGTCAATTTCTTGCATGTGGTCCTGTATGCCCACAATACTGCTAGTATTTTGAGATCCCAATCCTCCCTATTAACATTACAGAGCTTCGTCAGTGCATTTTCAAGGATTTTGTTAAAGGCTTATACTGTTCCATTCGCTTGTGGATGATATGGTGTACTCTTTTGATGATGGACTTCAAATTCCTCAGTCATCACCTTAATCGTGTTGTTAATAAAGTGAGTGCCTTGGTTGCTCATCAAAATTCTTGGGCAACCAAATCTAGTGATCACCTTCTCGAACATAAAGTGTGTTGTCATTTTTGCACTGCAATCTTTGAATGGTGTTTCTTCTTCCCGTCTTCTCAGGTATTTTGTCACGGTGATAATGTACCTTGCTCATGTTCTCTTTGTTGGTGGGTTAATTGGTCCCACAAAATCTATTGCACATTTATTGAATACCTGCAATGTTACCTGTGGCCGCAATGGCATCTTGTCCCTTCTATTAGGTTTACCAACCCTCTGACATACATTGCATCTCTCACAGTACTCTTTCGAGTCTATGTGAATGGTCGGCCACCATATTCCTGCACGCAATACCTTCTGCATGGTATCTTTGCCTACGTAGTGTCCTCATGTTATTCCTTCATGGGCTTATGCTAAAATCCTTGGTCTTTCATGTTCTAGCACATATCTTTTCATGATGTTATCTACACCCATTTTGTATAAGTGTCATGCAATCAGTTGATAATCTGCAGCCTGGACTACCAGGTTTTTCTTCTGCACAGTGTTGTATTCATGTGGTGTAGTCCTTGTACTTAAGTACTCGATGATATCTGCGAAGTATTCGTCGGTGATATGAACTAAAAATAAATGTGTGTCCAGAAAGTTATCCTCTAAATTTGTAGGTTCCTCTCCATTCGTGACCCTTGATAGGTGGTTAGGTCCTACGTTCATCTTCCCTGGCTTGACTATTACTTCAAAATCAAATTCTTGAAATAGTAGTAGCCATCGATAGATTCTCCCCCCCAACACTGACTTGTTGACTAGGTACTTAAGGGTTGAATGATCTATGAACATCTTAAAATGTTTTCCCAGTAAGTAATGTATGAACTTCTGCAGTGCATAGACCATAGATAGGCCTTCCCTCTCTATAGTGTTATAGTTCTCCTCCCATTCTGACAGTTTTCTTCTTGCAAATGCTATCGGATGATCCAATTCTCTTGCTCCTGGCTGTGCCAAAATAGATCCAAGTGCTATGGTTGATGCATATACATGTACATGGAATGTCTTTTCCCAGTCTGGGAATACTAATATTGGCGTTGTTACCATCTTTTCTTTTAGTATATCCAGACCATGTTGACAATCCTCATTCCACTAAAACGTTGTATCTTTCCTTAGCAGTTTCTCCATTGGTGCGATGATCTGTGCATATCCTTTTATAAAAAAATTGTAGTATCATGTGTGTCCCAATGTTTCTCTTAGTTGACGAACTGTTTTTGGTGGTGGTAGGTTAACAATTACTGCAATTTTTGTAGGATCTACTAGTAAACCTTGCTTGCATACTATATGTTCCAATAGTATCCCAAACGATGTCCTGAAGATGCACTTCTTGATGTTTAATGATATTTGGCATTGTCTCCATCTTTCTAACATCAACCACAAGACCTCTACATGGTCTTTCAACATACTATAGACTGTCCAATCGTCCAAGTATACTTCTAGAAAATGGTGGATAAATTCATTAAATGCAGCTATGACTACTATGGAAAATATTGTCGGTGGATTCTTCAGTCTGAACGGCATGACCGTGTACTAGTAGAATCTCCATTCCATATAAAAAGTGGTCTTGTATCTGTCTTCCAGAGATATATTTATCTAATGATATCCTGAAAATTCATCGGTGAATGAATAAACTTCTTGTCCTCCTACATTCTCCAACACTTCATCTGTGAAGGGTGTAGGGAATGGATCATGTAGGCACGCATTGTTCAACTTCCTCAAGTCGACGCATATTCTTATCCTGACTTGTTTTTTCTCATGAAATACCATTGGGATTATCCATTCTAATTCTTCCACAGGTTCTATGATTCCGGCTTCGAGCATCCTATCGATCTCAGCCTTGAATTTTTTCTTATATATCAAATTTAGTTTGTATGGTCGTTGTTTGATCAGTCTTGCCTCAACTCTGAGTGGTATCTTCATTTCACCTAGCTCTCCTGCTATGCCCTTCATTTATGTAAACGTTGTAGGGAACAGTTCGTTGTACTCGTGCAGTAACTCTGTTATGCTTTCTACTGTTTTCTCATCCCAGTAGTCTCCAATGTTGGCCATTCTGGGATTCTCAACTGCCTCAATGTTGAATTTCTTCACCTTGATCGGTGCAGCAATTACTTCTTATTCTAGAGGTGGGCCTTCCACTTCTCTTTCACCCTCTTCTTCCTCGATCTAAATATCACGTGGGTTGTCTTCCTTTGGTACTTCTTCCTACACATGGTATCATGACAACAGTTCTTTCACTATCTGTTTGTTCCGTTGTTGTTCCTCTGTTATGAGTTCGACTTCTGATTCCTAAATGAATATCACCCCTCTTATTTGTTTAAGTGTTTCATCTATGTTGGGGTTCTCATGCTCGAATGAGAAAGTGACTGTAAAGTTCTGTTGCAATATTGGTCAGCTCATAGTTCCTCCACACAGTTCCTATTTGTTGGGATGCCCTCTAAGGTATGTACGAAATGATGAGGCCATTCCTCTAGGGGTATCATTTTCCATAGCGCTCTGCACTTCTCCAAGTGTTCCGCTGGTGCCCCCTTTCCATCATATGTTTGTTGCTGGTTGCTTTTCTTTTTTGCACCAAACCTTATGTGCAATAATCGCTTGCATTGATACCAATCCTTGATTGTTTCCTTGTGTGTGCCCCACCATCTTGCGGGTGTGGCCTTGAGTGCTATATCGAGTGTTGAGATTCTTTGATTTTCTAACACTTCATCTTCGTAATGTGTCAAGAATGCTTCTAGATCGTTTACCCCATGGAAATGGGGTAGTTCCCTTATCTCCATACCTACCCATCTTACTGTGCAGTCTATTATTACACATCTTCTTGTGGAAACTTTGTGTAGTCTATGTTGCCAATTCTCTAAACCTGTATTTTATTCTAACGCACATGAAGTAATGCTCCACCAATTGAGTATCCCATCTGTAGTTGGGTTTATGTAATCCTCATCTCACGCAGTTATCCTATACAACTGGTTGATTTCCTCCAAGTCCAAGCAAGTAGGTTCTACAAACCTCTCCCCTTCTGATGGGTCTAATGGCGCAATGACCCTGTATTCTCCTGACTCAAATGTCATTTTTCGTGTCTTTGAATTGATTATGGTCCAGTTATCAAATGCCCAATCCAAGCCTAGTAATGATGGATATGGTGTTGTGTCATCCACTATCTCTATTACTTCGAAGTCAGCATTAGTGCGCACTCCATCGAGGTCTATTATCACTCCTTTAAGTCACCCAATTGGTATAACTCTATGTTGGTTTTCTAGTTTCAGTTGAACGGGTCAATATCCTAATGTGGGCTCTCCCATACATTTCCATGTATTCTTGGGTAATACATTGACTTCGTATCCTAGATCCAGTATGATATCTCCCATGTTGAAATATCTGATGTTGGCATTCAGCCTGAACTCCCTACTTGTTCTTCTCCTTGTATGTAGGCAATTGATTGTTTTTTGTTTTATTTTTCCTTCTGTCTCTATGCTACATCTTTCTAAGATACTTTGTTATATTTTGATAGAAGACGGATCATTTAATATTTTTACACATGATTGAAAAAATCCTTTGATTGTACTTACTTGTCCCAAGGGATGCATTTCTTTGGTATGATCCAATAATGGACGCATCTCATACTCTGGTACTTCCTTGTTATGTTGCGCGGTTGAAGTCGATGTAGTGACTTGCTTCAGAAATTCTTTTCTGGCTTGCTTAAATGTTTCCTTCTCGTTCTGCGCATCAAATTGTTTCCTTGCTTTCAGCTATCTTCTTTACCCATTGATCTTGTACTGGTTCTTCTCGAACTACGTCATTTCCTATTTTAGCTCCTCCATGTGTAACTATGTTGATTTTTCTTTTGTCATCCCTTGCTTCCGCTGAAATCCATTGAACATTCTGGTTGTTCTGATTCCTATTTTCCTAGATCTTCCCTAGTAATGTAGGACATTCTTCCATTTCATGATCAAATGCGCAACAATACATACAAGTCGTTGGTGGAAGTGTACATTCTCTTGCATAGTGTCTTGGTTTTTGACAGTTGTGACATACCACTAGTCCTCTACCTCTTCCAAAGCCTCCTCTTGCTCATCCTTCGCCTCTGTAGACAGCTCGATCTCCTGGCGCATTATATTGAGGCGCCTGATTGTACTGCGTGGTATTTTACTGAGGCTGTGATGTGTTGTATTGTGGTTGTGGTATTATATGGTTGTCGCGCAGTATTATATTGCTATTGCACAGTGTTGCATGGGGATGGTACTTGGTTAAACTGAGGTGCAGCTTGCCCGGTCATCATTTATGCCTGCACCCTATATGCATCTGATGTCCTCTCTCTCATCAACTCCATGGTTATATAGTCTTTGTCATCATGGCCCATTGATTTGTAAAAGTTTCAATATGAAATCTTTGGGACTGTCTGGTACTTTTACATCATTGGGCAGTGATATGGGTCATGACCCTATTTCTTGTAGATTTCACACCATAGTCCTCTTGTTGGTAATGGATTGGGCATTCTTGTTGCCATATATTGCGTGAATGTTGGACATTTGTTCTTATGGTGTCCTTTCGTCCTGCATGTGGTACACCAAACGACTTCTCGTTTGTCCTTACTTTTTTTCTGGTTTAGCTGGAATGTTAAGTTCTTCAAATCCTCCTTCATCTCTTCAATGGCTGGATCCGTCTTCTAATATTGGTTTTCTTCCAGTTGCAAGGTTGCCTGCAGGGCCACTGCCTGTTTCTGAAACTTTTGTTGTCGCAGTGGATACTTCAAGTGTGGTAGTAGTGAATTAACGAACAAGTTCCTGTGTTGCATATCTATCATGAGATATTTCAACTTTCCTTTCAGTCGCTTGAATCTTTGTTCAATATCCCATACAAGTTTTCCTATTTTTTGTCGGATTTCTATCATCTCATTCATGTACCGGTCCTTTGAACTTGGCTTCTAAAACTCATCTATCAACAATTTCTTGATGTCCACAATTGTTATGGTTGTCCCTGGTGGATTGCTTGTCGCTAAACTCATATACCAATCTAGTGCACGATCCCTTAGTGTGATAGTGAGTTGTGCAAGTTTAGTGTCTTCTTATGTGATCTGTTTTGCTTCCCAGATCTTCTCACAGATAAACATATGCTTTTTTGGGTCCTCCGACGCTTCTCCTTTGAATTCTGGTAACCTGATGGTGGGATCATATCCTACAATCTTGAATGTTGAACTACTACCTCCACAAGGTGTAGATACTTGACTAATAATTTCTGAACCATCTCCTCTAGTTGTTGTTCCTTGTGTAGATGTACTTCATGTTGTCTTCCTTCTCCCGAAATTTGGTTTTCTAAATGGTGGTGTTCTTTTTGGTCTGTTAGTTGTACATGGGTTTATGAGTTCCACACTGACATTAATATGGATAGGATTTATACCTTCTACTCCTACTCTTGGACCTCTCATCTTCCTCTCATATGTTGCGCACAGGATTTCCTCAATCTGCTCCACAGCCCGGAGATCCTCTACCTCCTCTTCATCACTTTCCAAGCCTTCCCTCGTGGCTACGACTCTCTTCTTGGTGTTCACCTTATATTGGTAGGGTACTCCTTACACGTCTTTCCAGTTGTCGCCATGATCCACTTGATTTGGTTGTCATCCATCATGATTGGGTCCAAGGTTTCCTCCTTCTTTCCTTTATCCATTCATCCTTCCATTTCTCATTTTTCTGTCATTGCTTCCCCCCTTTTGCCATGCACGCGGGGAAGTTTAGATGTCTGATTCCATTTTCATTACACCTTTGTTATAGAGAAATATCTTAATAGAAGTATACAGCAATCTAATATACCTTCCTCGACGCCCTGGTAGAAACTCTTTATCCGATGCGTTGTACGACTTCACGGTATCTACTGCAAATTTAGTTATAAAGCCTGCTACAATACAGTCGAGCCAGAAATATACTGCGTGGGTGAATTTGTTATTCACCTGTTGTAACTACTTAATCTGAACTGAGGTCCACTCTAAATGTTGGATCCAGTTTGTTGCATGGTTATCCTTCAACCTCAATATCCACTCCTACAATAAGTGTGGAAAATAACGGAAAAATACTTCATGCAGATCAGTAAACACATACTTCCCAAGGTATTTTCCCAGTGTTACTCTAGGGTTTATGTTATCTTTTTTCGCAAACTCTAGCTCCTTTTTCTTCAACCAGCTTTCGATCTCTGCTTTTATGGGATTCCATGGTCTCAACATCCCCTTCTAGCAGTGCATTATTATCACCTTCTTGTTGCCCGATTCGGTATTATTTTAACCCGTCTTCCACAGATCTTACCCTCTTTTAATAGATCCCATCTACTCAATCCTATATTGTTCCAACCGGCAATGAAACCATTTGTTGGTATTTATTTCTCTGAGATATACCTTTAACATGATTGACCCAGGTTCAAGTCTGTTAGGGTTCCAACAAAGCCTCTAAAAGTATCGCCCCTCCTTGTAAACCAGAAGGCAACACAGTACACAGGGTGCACTGCACAGTCTCACCCGAGATAGTCTTAATGGGTGATTGCAATACTCAAGTGTTTACAGTCCAGGATTGGAGATCTGAGAAGTGTGCGTTAAGAGTTCTAATTAACTTGTTAAATCATTATAGTGCCATTCATAAGTATGCATGTAATATAATTATCTCATTCATTCCTCATGCTAATCTCTACTCATAAACAGTAAAAGAGACACAAGCATTCAATCACATAACACAAGTTTTATTGTGGTTCACCCCCCCTGGGCTACGTCCACAAAGATATGTCTCTCAAGCTCTTCTATTATGGTAGTTCTAAAACTACAGCACAACGCACTTTATAGCTTCTCCTCAGTCGGATCAAGATCTATTACGAGGCGAACTAGATCACACCAGGCTCCTCAGCCTGTGATCTAACCCTCGAGATATACCCTTATGTCCATCTATATCTCAACATATTATAAAATTAGGCCATATGACAGAAGGATTACAACTAGTTATCAAAACAGGACTCCTTCCTCATATCGTCTCCTCGGACTCTCTAAGTCTAACTTCTGTATTCTTTCATAATGGACAACTCCTCCCTCTCTAGACCTCCTAGGTATCTATATATATACATTTCTGGATCATCATCCATTACAATGTGTTACAAAAACCCTAACCCTAACGTTGTTCGGTCTTCCATGAATGCACGTGTGTTTCTCTTCCTTCCAGCTATCGCTTTCCTCGTGCATGCATTTCTTCCCAAAATAGCCTTTCTTTCCAATTTGGCCTGCTTCCAACACCAAGCATCAACATATATTGGATTTCCTTCAGGGTTGTAGATGACCCCTCCTGCTCCTACCACCCCTGGATCACCTTTCGATGCTCTATCAAAAAAGAAAGTGAATGTGCACTACCTTAATTCCCATTAATCAAACTCTTGCTTCCCTGATCTGATTTTCCAACCGAGAGGAGACTTGGTCTTGCCAACTTTGGGATTTGTTCAAAGGTATCCAAATTGACACATCTACTCCTTTTCCTCATTATAAAAAAATTGTTGATTATGTGTGAACATGATTTTGGAGCACATAACTTCCATAATTAGTTTTTTTTCTTTGTTGACCACATGCATCGAATATTTTGTAGCTTGGTTAAATATTATTATATTTCTTGCTAACTAGAGCTTCCAAAGGAGGTACTTTGGCTATGTTATTCATATCCACCTAAATAATTGTTTGTCTTTAAAGGATCCCCTGTACATTTTGTTCCACTTTGTGAAGGCTTTTTTCCAACAAGTTGGTCTGCGTACACAATTATTTAGTCATGAAAATATTATCTTTTGTACCTAAGTTGCAAAGGGACAGGTCAGGAATAAGTGTTTTCCAATTTCCTCCAAGTTCTTGCACATTACACACTAGGTTAGGCCTTGTATTCCTCTCTTTTTGAGGTTGTCAACAATTAGTATTCTTCCATGCACATGCAACCAACAATATACATTGATCTTTGTGAGGTTGTCTGGAGACCATACCTTGTTCCAAATTGCATATTTTTAGGCATGGGGAGATATTGGAGCTAGTGTAAGTATCCTTATTTGATTGTGTATCTCTTGTCACCCCATCCACGCTAGTCCAAATTCCTTATAATTTGAGGTGTACAGCCCTTTAGCTAGGATATCATGCTATCTAGAAGAGGTCGTAGGGGCAAGGGGACATTATCAAATTTCCAGTCATCCTAGTCCTCTATGGCCTCTGAGAATTTAGAGATGTCATAAAAAGAGAGGAGGTTTTTGTCTTCCATCCAACACTTGAGAGGTAACAAGTCTGCATTATTTTATGGCGGTTGATGCCCCATTACACCCTCTTTCCAAATTCTTATTTCTCGTCCATTTCCCGATACTCATGAGAGTTTTTCTCGAATTAAAGGAATTCCTGACTGAAGTAACCTCCATATGTGTGATCCATTTTGATTCTTTGTTTCATATTCAATGCATATTTCCCTATTTTCATGGAGATATGTCTTCTGTATCACCCTTTTCCATCAGTCCTCTTGCCTTGTAATCAATTTCCACACAATTTTTCCTCCTAGGGCCATGTTTAATAACACTGGATCTCGTATGCCCAAATATTCGTTGTGTTTAGGGGCCCATACCATGGACATGTTGACCAAATGAAATTTCTTTGTATCTAATTTTCCACCCTACCATAAGAATTTATGAAGTTGTTGACTTATTTTTTGCATGATTCTTCTCGGTGCTAGCATTGCGTAGCACTAGAAAATCGAAAGAACTGATAAAATGGATTTAATGAGTATAATGTGTCCTACTATATTTAGCCATTGTGATACCCACTGATAGAAATTTCCTTTAATATTGTTCAATATACTTTTCCATGCTTGGGTTGATGGATTTCCTAAATATAGAGGCATGCCCGGGAACTTGGAAGATGTTCATTGTTCATGGTATGTGAATTGCATTATTATCGCTATTTGTTGAAGGAGTAGTGTGCTTGCATTCTAGCCAAATATTTGGCTATTCAATTTGTTTGCATTCCCTCTTAAGGCACTAACAAAGGCATCTAGGACTAGCTTGAATCTGGTCGTGATGATGGCGGATGATACCCCAATTAAAATGGTTTCCTTTGTAGAATGTGAATGATTTATGATCTTCACTCCCCTTGTGATCTTGATTCCTAGTAGGTTTCCTATTAGCATCTCATGTTCAAGATTTATGCTTGATGATTAAACCACCAAAATATATAGCAAGGTGAAGATGGGTCACCCTTTTCCGAGTCCTCTATTGATCTAGAAGAAGGGGATTGGTTGGCCTTTCACTAGTGGGGTGATCCATGGTGTGTTTATGCATGTTTCCATCCATCTTATAATTAAAGGGATGAAACCAAATGTGTGCATTACATTGAGAAAGGAGTGCCTTACTTGGTCGAATGCATTTTCCATGTCTATTTTTATTGCCATGCCTTTCTGTTTGTTTCTTATGCTCATGTATATTGCCTCTAGGAAAAGAATAATATTGTCAACAATTTTTCTTTTCTGTAACAATCCTCCTTGATTTTCAAAAATTATTTTTGGGATCACTTCTCTTAGCATGTTTTTTATTATCTTTGTCATTATTTTGTAGGACATGTTGCACAAAGATATGGGTCTAAATCTGGAAAATGTGGATGGGTTTTCCTCTTTTGGGATCAAAGTAAGGAAGAAGAATTTGTGTTGCCCCTCAATCTATAAGATTTTTTAACATACCTTAGCATTAAGATAAAATCAAATTTTATTAGCTCCCAACATTTTCAATAGAAGTGTATGGTGAAATCGACTGGGCTTGACACTTTGTTTGGATCAAGACTCTATATTTATTTAGCGACCTTGGTTTCTTCTATTTCTACGTGAGTATTTCATTGTCTTCCATATAGACTAGAATAGGGATGTTTCTTAAGAGGTCTGTTGTAATTCATGGGTTTGCTCCTTCTTTCTATGTGTATAGATTTCATAAATAGTCCCTAGATTTTGTTTTAATTTACTTGAAACATGTTACCTTGCTTCCATCTTCCTAAATGATTTCTTTTACATTTTTCCTTTGTCTTCTAGCCCATTCTCGCCAATGAAAAAATATTGTATTGTGGTCTCCTGCTCTTATCCATAGGTTCCTTGACTTGAGCCTCCAAGTCTCTTATTCTGATCTATGGGATTTATGCATCTTTTGACCAATTATTTTTTCTCTTTGATGTAGCTCTATTGTTACTTTCCCATTTTCTATTTGTTCCTGAACTATATTTAGTTGTGTGGTGAGGCATTCCTTCTCTTTGTTTGGGGTTTTGAATGAAATTTTGACCCAAAGTTTTAAGGTAACTTCAACAAATTTTAGCGGGGATCATACAATCCAACAACACCATGCCTTTGAAATGAAATCCCAAGCCCTTTCCTCCCCTTTCCTCCTGCAACCAAAATATGTTAAATCTTAAAAGGAGTGGGCCATAGTCACGGGGTTCCTCCAATGAAAGGAGAATTGGCTTATTCTTCGAAATTGTTGAGGGAATAATTTTTGTGAAAATAAGAAAATCTTGCGAAAAAATATCACTATGAACTAGGAAACAATCTATCTTTGTTGCTATATGTCATGGCCCTAACCTTTTATTTGACCAGGTGTACTTGCCTTTGGAGGGTTTGATGTCCACAAGGAACCATTCTGTCTTTGGGTCCTCCAATCTCTCACAAAAAGGGTCTCGAAGCATTTTGCCTCCTTTTTTCTCCTTGTTGTTCAAAATTACATTGAAGTCGCCTCCTATGATGTTTCCCCTAGATTATTTGGAGTTTTGAAGGACCCGAAGAGAATCTCAATGGTATTATTTTTCCTAATAGGCCATTGGTATGTAAAAAATGAAAAGATTGAGATTTTTCCCCAACTGTAAATGAGTAAAACTTGAAAAGATCTAATGTTGTGTGTTGAATGAATTTACCAACTTCACCATAGAGTTGTTCCACATAGCTCGGTGGTTGCCCGGTGCAACTCTTGAGATGACCATGATTCCTTCACTTTCTCACCACTGTTTCTTTCTTATTATAATGGCTTCTAGATCCTCCATATTTGTCTCTTGGAGTAGGAGGAATTGAGGTTTTTTTTGTTTAGATGATATCTCTTAACACTTCCTCTTTTTATTTTCTCCCAAAGCCTCAACAGTTCTAGGAGAGAATTTTCATTATTTTTTTATTTTGGAAGCACTATTATGCGATGGTATTTGAACATCTATATTTTGGGGGTTTTTGGGTCACATATTTATATGTTTTTTTCCAGGGTTGAATGAGTCCCTAGGGTGACATATTTGGCAACGATATCTTCTCTGATTATTTTCCCTAGCTTCCTTCCATCTCCCTTAGGTAATTTCTCTTCTGAAACTTCATCCTCTTCCCTCTCATCCTCTTGCACTTGTGTCTACTTTCTTGTTTTGATTCTCAACCCTACTTTTATTTTTTCTAGAATCCTTTCTCGTACTTCTTCTATTTCTAGTTGGGCCTCTTTATACTCAAAGATAATTTCCCCTTCAATGATTCCCAAGAGATTATCTGGGATTATAGTCTTAGGTTTTTCTAAGTGAGTGGGATTCAAGATAATGGATTTGGAGGATCCCATATCCTTCCTTTCTAATATTTCTTTTGCATCCCCATGAAGTAGCACTTCGTATCTATTTCTCTTTGGAAAGTTTTTGCTTGGAGATTTTGTTGCATTTTTCGAGTTAGATGGATCAGTCAGGGTTGATTCTGGTTGTGGTAGCTAATTGGGTTGATTTCGACCTTGTGTTCATGAGCCTTCCCCTTGGCTTGTTATTGAGGGAGTTGTATTTGAAGTCTTTTCTAGGACCTATTGTTTAGCACTTATATTTCTTCTTGTTGTTTTCCAATGATCCTCTTTTTCATATTGTGGAGGTATCTGAAGTGTCACTAATACAGCTGGATACCGGTGTCCACCCACTTGTTCCACTAATTTGGAATGGTTCCACATCTTGGCATTTTTCTATGGCTTTTCAAGTCCCAAACAGCTAGGGTTGTTTTAAGGCCCTAAACGACGTTTGTTTTGTCTTGGCAACACCTAAAATCTAATGAAAGTTAGATGTTAGGCCGAACAAAATGTGTACTTCTCGGCTAGACCTTTCTGACAAGGTACCAATATCCCCAAACAAAGATCATATGCAAAAGTTTCACCCACATGAAGTTGACGTATCAACTAACCACATCAGGGCCCATAAACCTTTTAGCGTTTCATCTTATGGGGTTAGGCTTTTAGATATTTAGAGTTTTCTCATTGATGCTTTATGTTAAAAGGAATTTTCAGCCTCTTTGCAATTAGCTTCTTAAAAATGAGTGTAGTCTTCACATCTATATCTTCATAGATAAGCTACCACCATTCTAGCTAGCTTGTGTGCTTTGCATTTTATAGTCTTTTGTATTTCACTCATTCATTAGTCATTAGTCTTTTGCATTTCACGCAGTCATTATATTATTGTGTTTCATTCAATATCTTTGTGTTTTTATTTGTTATATATTTTCCTTCATTTCGTTCCCAACATAATCTGAATTAGTGGTATCATAGCAATTTGTTCCTTATTGTTTCTTATTGCATGTCCCCGACAAGGTTAGGGTATAGAGAGTTGGATCTTGAGCTACTTTCTCTTTAGGAAAACAACTCTCACGAGCCTAAGCAACCTCCCATGGTATGAGAAAAGAGAGACAACAAAGCATGAGATCCTATCAAATTGTTGCTCAAGGAAGCCCTCATGCAACAGAGGAACAAGATGATGGATAATTTCACCCAGATCCTTTGACGGTCGCCAACAACGACAATGACACCTTCAACCAGCAGTCACTTCGGAGATGAAACACCCTTCAAGGTACAATTTAAATTCGATATTCCTTTATTTGATGGCCATATAGGCGTCRACGCTTTGGAAAAATGGTTAAGTCTGCTAGAGGGTTATTTCTTTGTCCAAAAWTTTTCCAACAGTGAAAAAATCACCTTCGTGCTCCTTAAACCTCTTCCCCGTATCAGATATTGGTGGGAAAATTATTGTGAGAAACATGTCAAAGATSATTCTGAAATTTTTGGGCCATAACCCACTTGGGTGACTTTTGTTGATTCCCTCAAGGAGAAATACTACCCTATTGGAAATTATGATGACCAATACACGAGATGGACAACTCTGTGTTAGGAGAGAGACTAGATGGTTTTAGATTACACCAACATCTTCCATACCTTACGGACAAAGATGGGTATTAAATACTCCGAGAAACACCTAGTTTTGAAGTATTGCAATGGCCTACATAGGTACATCCAAATAGATATGGAATTCCTGGACATCTCCTCACTAGGAGCCACTTACTGATATGTTGTCAAGATCAAGAAAAAGTTCAAGCAAAAGATAAGCGTGATTTCATCTCTGCAAACCCATCGCAGCAGAAGCGTGGTAAAGGTGGTCCTAACTTCCTAATAAAATAACAAAGAAAGGATGACCATCCCCAAGACAACCATACCAAGCCACCAACAAAGAAGGGTAACGGGAAGTCAAAGAATGACACTGCAAAGTAGTGTGAGTTCCACAAAAAACCTTGGAACAACACTGATGAATGTCGCTCCAAATAGTCATTGTTGACTCAAACAAAATCCTTAGAGTTGGATGTGGACTCAAAGCCAAATTTTTCAGTCAGATTAATCTGAAGTCAAGCTACCAGTAGGTACCGATTGAGCAAACTGATGTATGGAAGACAACCTTCAAGTCTAAAGAAGGTATCCTCGAGTGGTTGGTCATGCCTTTCGACTTAACTAATGCCCCAACCGCATTCATGCAAATGATGGATGATATATTGCGACCATTCACAAACTCCTTTGTGGTCCTATATCTAGATGACATCCTCAACTTTAGAAAAGAATGGGAGGAATGTTTGAAGCATATCCAATAGGTCTTAGGCACCTTGTGACAACACAATTTATATGCCAATTCGTAGAAGTGTTCCTTCGACATGTAGAGGATCCAATATTTTGGATATGTCGTGGATGTGCAGGGCGTGTATGTGGATCCAACAAAAATCCAAGTTATCCATGATTGGTCGGCCCCGAAGACATTGAACGATCTCTATAGCTTCTTGAGCCTCACCAACTTCTATTGCAGGTTTGTGTTGTGGTTCTCTCATATCACTTGGTCCCTAATTCAAGTGACCAAGGGTGGAGCGAAGTCCAAATTTGTTTTGGTCTCCCAACATAAAGCATTCAAGGATTTGAAATTCTACCTCTGCTCAACACCAGTCCTTATTCTTCCAGACCTGTTGTTATCACTGAAATATCATTTGCAACATTGCATGCAAATGGTTAAAGAAACAAAACAATTAGTCCATCTACAACACCAAAATGAATTCAAAAGGCAAAAAACTATATAATTGAGTCAAAAATTGAAAAGTGCAGATTCACCAAAGGAAGCGCGCACACAGTGCACAGTGTGTGYGGGCCAACACAACCCTCAGCACGCACAATGCACTAAGTGCGTGATTGTGTACGAGAAAGGCTGTGCACTTTTATGAATGACGCATTTATGGATMTTGTCATCCCCTCAGCCACTAATGGACCAACCCCCAACACGATTTGACCCTCATATCTGAGAGAAATTTGAATGGGAGGTTGGTCGAGGACTAGATGGTGCCCTAAAAGTCCCCTTGTTCACACTATGAACCAATTACATTTTTCCATGTATGAATGTTATAAATAAGAGACATGGGTGCACTAAGAAACTAAGATCTTCGTAGTATTGTTATGTTGCAAGAATTCTCCCTTGAGAGTCCTCTTTTCTCTTTGGAGCCTTCAAGCACCATTGCAATAGGCCATTCCACTCACCTCTTGAGGGAATAGGCATTGGTGTTCTTCACCATTTTCCATTTCTTCCATTGTATGAATATTTCTCCATTAGGGAACTTAAGAGCCCTCCCAAGGAGGAAGAGGGGACTCATAAGTCCCTATTTTTCTCTATGGTTTTTTTCCTACCAATCTATTGATCCATTGGTAGCATTATGTTGGTCATTGTTTGATTTTCATGGTTCTAAGTTTCTCATTCTTTTTAACTTTTATTTCTTATTTTTTTAAGTTTTGTTTCTTTGTTTATAGATGTGTTTGTCTTGTTTAACCCACCCACAAACTACTGTCTTGTCTAGCAGGCTCATCTAGACATGCAAGTGTTGTTGTTTTGCTCAACCAAGTGATAAAACCGACATAATAGATTGGCAACCATATTGGGGATCAGTAAAAAAATTCCTCCCTATTTGAGCTTAGAGAGCACTTCATTTTGATTGTTTTGTCTTGCAGGTACCAAAACCGGCCTAGCCCAACCTACCAAAGTCAAAATTCAAAGTTGGGGAAGGCGTATTTCACTTGGAAATTTCCCCCTCGACACGTGACAGGAAGTGTGCTAATTTTCCTACCCACAGATGCGCACTGTGCGTGAAACATGTCTCTTTACACTGTGCATTGTCCGCCCTATGTGTGCCTGTCAGACTTGTAACCCACGCGTAACTCCATTTTTTCAAAATTGTAAGGGTTTTTATGAATGTTTGAGGGCCCCTAGCCTTCAGATTTTTATTTTCATGTACTTTGTAAGGAAACTACACACACTTAGAGTCTTTTCCCATATGAAAGGTTAGCTAACATAGGCACTTAGGGGGTGAAAAGAACCAATATTCTCATCTTTTTCTTTGTTTCCACATGGATGGCTTGTTTGGCTTGTAAAATTTTAAGTTGAGGTTATTGCATTCATACATAAATCACTTAAATTGGGACTAGAAGTTAATTTTGACCCTCAAGTGTGCTCTTCCCTTGCACCCTAGTTTGATCTTGGGAATTATAAAGGTGGTTAAAGGGACATTATATCTCCCTTAACAAAAAATCCTTAGGAGAGGATAAAGCCCCCCTAGGGTTCCTCTTAGTTTTTGTTTTTAAATCATCTTAAAGTTTTGTAAGGGCCCATACATGCCCACATGTTGCAAACTTGGGATAGTTTCTTAAAATTGCTTTCTTAGTTTACATCACGATCTAGGGAAGTTTAAAGATCAAACTAACGGGCCCATACATGCCCACACGCTTGCAATCTAGGATAGTTTCAAATCTTTATTAGTGTAAACAACATTTAGGGAGTTTAAAGGATTTGTAAAGGACCCATATGTCCACGTTGCTAGTTCTTTAGGGCTTTATATATTCCACAAGGTTGTACCAATGACATGTAGTAAGCTAGGTAAAGAAGATTTGTAAGGACCATAGGAAGTCCACATGTTCCAATCTCACACTTAAGTTGTTAAAAACTTGGCACACTTTTTCACTTGCTTGCATACAAAGTCACTCCTCACACATAATTTCTATTTCAAATAGTGGAGGTTGAAGTAGGTTTTCTCCAAAGGAATTATGAAACGTCCCACTACTTCTTTGGAAATTACCCACACCCATTTAATTCAAATGAGATTGGTTCACACCCCTAATATCTCAGCCCACCACATCTAAAAAAATTCTAAAAACTCACTAATTTTTCCTCCACATGAGGTGCTAAAAGAATATTTTTAGTCTAGGTAGGATCTCAAGGGTAGGCATCCAAATAACCCCCCGTTATCTGGTTCTCACATTTTCAAACAATAGAAGTTGAGAAATAGGGAAGTTTTAAATCCTCCAAGTCAAGTGCTCCTACACCATAAGGCAAGGAGATACCCGTGAAGGGTCGAAGGCTGAGGTCTGGTTGTTCTGTGCATCCCTCCTTGAGTCACCCAACTCTTGGAAGGGCATCCAGCCCGTGACCCATTTCTAAGGACGAAAATCTAAATGTCGCACTTTGACCGAGGTACCTAGTGACCAAACTTAGTATATCTACCCAAGTGTCAATTGTGGGTTGCAATCACACCTTGATCAAATTTTGTGTGGCTATTGGGAAATATCGCCAACTCTTTCGAGATATGCACCATCTACCCCTCATTATATCTAATTGCTTCAACCTTCACTAGTTCCTCTTCTGGTGACTTCAGACCCCACTGTTGAGTGCTATTGGAAGGCCCAACACTATTTGAGAGGAAGGATGATACGTCTTTTAGGACACGAGCATGTTTTTGTTATTTGATCCCCCATGCGGAAAAAAACCACCTATCCACATGTTTGCTTATTTACAATTGATTTATGTATGATGCCCATTTGACTACATACAATTGTGAGTTACACTATCTTGTGAAGGTCCAAAAATATATGAAGCTCTTGTTCATTTATTTCTCTCTTGTCTCCATTTGCACACATTCACTTTGCTAGTCAGAAACCATAGGGGACCCACAGAATCCCCGTCATTCCAGACACTTGCAGAATCTCCCTCTTATTTTAGGAGGAGTCCCTAGTATTGCCAACTCATCGACTCAACGATCTCACACCCCTGTGAGTGATACTATTTTGGGATCAGATTTACTTGGCTCCACTTTGCTTGCATCCAATTCCCAAGGCCATCCATCCACTAGTTCTCCTTCACAAGGAGGCGGGGCGCAAACTTCTTCTCAAGGGAGAAGTACAACCCCACCAAATCTCTCTCAAGGGACAAGTCCACTACCTGCTCACACGATGGTTGGAACTAATCCTCCACCAAATATCCCCATGCCATACTTGGCATCTCTTAACATTACTTATTTAACAAAACTCATGAATGATCCCATTTTGCATGATCCCACTTGGCCCAATAT
>SNQJ01S0051092.1:0-14812 GCA_010110895.2 Picea sitchensis
CATCCCAAGGTACCTGACCTAACTATGATCCATGCAGACTTATTACATTATCAACCCACGCAGGGGTGCGGAAATTTCGTTTACAAAATTTTTGTGTTGGAGCATCAAATGCCCAAGTAGAACCAATACTGTCTTCAAGATAACTGCATCAGGTGATGTATACTTCATGGCACATGAGTTGACCCCTAGCTGAATAGGCGGTCAACAAGCCCAAGGTTTAATTACTTGGTGAGTTAAGGGTTCTTAAGATTGAAAATATTTTATTACCCTTATTAGATTGTTCACCAAAAACCTCCTCCCTCGATTGCCAAATAGTTGTTGGATGCTCAAGAAGTGAGGCAATGAGGCCCACCCTAGCTTCGCAGGTCAGCGCAAAGAATTGAGTTTTTACGGAAAAGACGCTCCTTCGCGTCGTAAGACCGTCCCCGGCCTATCACCTTCCATTGCCCTCCTCAATCCCCGTTTTAGATGGTGAAGATGGTAGTCTAAGGTACCCTATTAAGTCTATTAAATTGATATATCAATTGGTTAGACTTTTAGGTGTATTTTGGAGTGTTTTAATGATTTTATGATGCCTTAAAATGGTGATTTATTGCCAAAACCGAAACTTACTTCAGCTTATTAAGTGTGTTATTTAAGCATGAGAATGAAGCATTAACACATATAAGCTATGTGAGAGCAAGCGAAACAACGATTTAGTTCACCATGATTAAACCATTAACATAAATCAAGCTTGTTGTGCAAGAATACTAAAACACAAGGGCAAGGACAACTTGCCAAAGAGAAGAAGAGAGAAGAAGCTCAAGCTATTCACCACTTATCTTATGTTTGTTTTAAAGCATTAAGAGCAAGGCACTAAGTGTGAAAGAAAAGATTGAAAGATTAGAAGTGTGCCTACACTATCAACTCATCCAACAATATTTACTTAAGTGTGATGGCAAATGGCCTTAAGATGTTATAACATGAAAAGCAAAACCATTTACTAAACTATGAAATCATTAACCATTTAGTGTGTTGGATTAGAGCATGCAAAACAAGATGGATCTTGAGAGAGATTATAACATGCAAATAGATCTAAGTGRGTTGATTATGCCACAAGGGCTTAAGCTTAAAGATTAAGGTGTGAAGAGATCTAGATCAAGATGATTTTAACCATTAAAGCATAAATAGATCAAAAGAACATTAAAACCCTAACCTCACAATTTGGGGTATTCCTCTCCCAATGTGTAGGCACTTATTAAACTTAAAATAGATTGGAAAGAAAGAGAGAAAGGTAAGCAAGAGAGACAAGCAAGAGAGGTAAGCAAGAGAGCTCACTAACTCCACGTCCTAGCTCAAGGAAGTGCTCAAAAATTGAACAAAGAAAGATTTGCACTTGCCCTAAGCTACCCTAAGCTCACACTTGGGAGGAAGCCGTACCAATCCTTCTCCCAAGCCAATGAGCTACTAAAAATCAGCAAATTGACTAGATCTATGTACAAGAAGCCTAAAAATGACAAAAGAATGATTGAAAATAGTTACCCACTTGAAATGAAGGGTCTTGGAGTGTTGTGTGGCTATTTTAGGGCAACTTAACCCCCTCAACCTGCTGAAATCCTACAAAAACCAACAAGCTATGCTTGCTGGAAAATCTACACACAACCAACAATGTGAAGAAAAATTTATGTTTTTAGGGCAGAAATTTTTCTCCTTCAATACTCAAGATAAAATATGATTAAAGTGACCATAAAACTATGTTAAGCTAGCTAAAATATATATAGAATGATAAACAAGTAAAAAAATGAGTAAAAGGGAGAGAAAATAGGAGTTTATGTGTGCTTTAAGGGAGGACTCTTCCTTGAGGCATTCCCAATAAAACCCTTGAGGCCAAACCTGCAAAACTTGACAAGATCTATGCATGCAAAGATAATATGATTGGATATACTAATAAGATGAAATACTTGCACCCTATCTAGCAAACCCGCATATATAGATCTACAAGAATACTCGTCGTTAGATCTACTCAAATAAAATACTTTACCCAAGATCTAATCTATGCATACATCATGCCAAATCAAACAACAATACCTCATATGTAGCAAGAACAAAAATACCTGTTGCTCTTCCAATGATCCTCCAAAGTTTTCTCCTTTATTACTCAAGAAATAGATCTTGGAGAAATACTTGCTCCAAAACCCTAAGAGCCAAAGAATGATGAAATATGGAACAAGAGAGAGAGTGGAAACCCAAGTAGCATAACAATAGCTCAAGATATGGTAAGGAAAAGAGTGAGGAAGGGGTTCCTTTTATACTTGGAGAATCAAACTCACCCCTCTTTGATCAATGCCAAGTGTCCACCACCAAGCACAAGAGGGAATCCCAAGGGTAGGGCGCATCATCTAGGGTTTGAGAAGTAGATCTAGGGTGTGGATGGGTGAGTGAGTGTTGGGATCACACAAAAAAGGTAGTGGGAGGCTAGGGGATGCGTGCCAAGGGAGAGAAGGGAGCCCAACCATCAAAAAAGCGATTTTTCTAGAAGATCCACTTGAAGGGGGGCGTAACTCTCCTTGGAGGGCGCACCATTTAGGGGAGTGGAAAGGAATGGAAGGGATTAAATGAGGGAAAGGGGGTGGAGTTAGGCTAGGAGGTGACGTGGAGGCCTATGAGAGGCGTTCCACATGGGAGAGGAGCCCCCCCACACATCAACTTCAAGTTACAACGTTGTGCTAGCTAGGGAGGGCGTAACTTCCCCTAGGGGCGTCACTTTTTGAGTGAGGTGAGTGGGTGAGGAGTGTGGAAAGGTTAGGAAAGGTTGGGATAGGTAGGCTTAGGCTAGGAGTCATCTCTCTATCTTTATCCACCTTTACATCTTCCTTTTAACTCATTATTACATATTTTACATTTTTGCTATGTCAAGATTTAGCAATTAAAATTGTTGTTTTTGACTGACTGACACTCCAGGTGGACAAACCCATAGCAAAAGTTGTCCGACTGAGCTGAAACTTGGTCCAAGGATGTAGGGGGTCTCATTCCATTTTTTTTTAGTACAAATACCCCTATCAAAAGTCCAAGGACCTAGTTTTTACAATTTTTGCTCAAAAATAATTAATTAATTAAATAATTAATCCTCCAAACTTAAGAAAATTTAATTAAAAATTAATTAATTGAAAAAAATTAATCTAGACTCCGGGGAATTCCGTGAAACTTTCTAAGATGTCTTGCATGGTCATTTACATCATTTCCTAACAATAGTTACTAGGAGATAAGCCCATTAGAACGTCTTTCACCACTTTGGAGGAATTATTGCAAATGTGAGTGAAAAACTCAAGGGAAATCAATAAGGCTGAAAAGCCCAATTGATAACCTGAGGATAAAAAACCCTCGGTGAAAGGAACTCTCCCAATGAACCGATCTCGAGGTAACTGACCTAACTATGACTCGTGCAGACCTATTACATTGGGTCACGGAAATTCCAGTTACAAAAAGAAGTGTTGGGGCCAAAAATGCCCTGTAGAACCAAAGTCTTCGACAAATGAGCATCTGATGATGCATTTCTTCATGGCACATGGAGTTGACCCCCTAGTTGGAGAGGCGGTCAACAGGCCTTAGAGTAGATAGTTAAAGAGTTGTCTCGATCAATCAATCACTTGAAAGGTATGAACTAGTGTCTTTTAGGGTAAATGGAGTCAATATTGTTGCGGCAATTCTTAGAGGAAAATACAAATGATAATGGGTGAGCTAAAGGAAGAGGGAGGATGGTTGAATTTTTAGTAACCTAAGGCCTCAATCATCCAAAACCCTAGAAGGAAAAGTTGCTAGGAAGTAGGTAACCCTAGGCCCTAGAGATTTTCCTTCCTCTTTAGGTCAAACTTGAAGTAAAAGTATGAAAGCTTAATGAAGCAATAGCACTAGAGTGTTGCAAAGGTAGGGCTCTAGTATATCCTTCAAGGGAGGTGTCTCCTAGAAAAATCAAGTGGGCGAAGAGTTATTAAGAAAAGGACAATAACATGTGCTTTTCTCCTAGGATTCCACACTAGCAATTTCATAATCTTATAAATGAACAAGTAAATACACCATAACCATTCAAAATAAAGAAGGATTGCAAATCTCTACTTACTTCACCAAGAATAATCTAGTCACAAACCTTAGTTGAAGACTTTCCACCATGAAAATGCAAATATACACCAAGATAAGCTTCCTCCAAGGGTTGTGCACGACTTAGTTCAGCCAATAAGCCTTAAAAGAGGCCGAATTTCAGACCTCACACTTGTGTGAGTGAAAGATGATGAAAAATATAAGAGCTTTTTCCCTTATTTATACAATACAAATGACCTTTAATTACATTTTAGGTCCAAAAAGGCCAACATGGCCAATTTACATCAAAAATCCAGTTTTACATAAAATTGACAATAAAAACCCTAATTTTATCTTTTTAGGGTGACGTCGTGCCCCTCCTAGGGTGACGTTGGGCCCCCTCTTGGAACGCTAGGCCTCTAAAGTGAAACGTTGGGGTTCAAAACCCCTCAGAAACTGCCACACGTGCCAACCAATTCGTCCTCATGCCTAAAGCCAGGTTTGGAGAGGATCTCAGGATGTCCTATTGGGCTAATTCTCCTCGGGTGTGGGGTGTTTCCAGGTGAATACCAATCTAGGTCATGTAAATGCATGAGATGGTGTAGGGAATGTTTAGGCAAGGAGTGCAGTGATAACAGGGAAATGTAGGTCTTACCTGTGGGTGCCTATGTAGAGGGTGAGTTGCACCTTGTCATGGATGCAATTGTTTCCTAGCCCATTCAATGCCTTTTTACTCTTTGTCTCATTGCTTTTTCTTTCAAGAGAATAGTTGGAGTACACTGCCCTGGCGTGGTGACCAGTGGTGACAGCATTACCCACAAGCATTTCACGGAGATGAAAAGGTCGGCTCGTGATGAGACCCCTTTTCTCTTGGCTATGCCATCAAGAGCCACTACCTCGACGTGGTGACCAAATGAATAGCAGTGTCATACCGCTACATGCCCATGGACCTAATAGGCTAGCTCATGATGAGACCCCCTATCCACCAACTAGGTCTTGAGTTTTATTTTATTTTATGGGTCCCCCCTTTTTCTTGCTGAGAAGCCCTTTATTGCTTTCTCGGGGATCCCTGGGCGAAGCATCTCAAGGTTTGATCTTGGCTTTTAACTTTTGCCAGCTACTTTTACCCTCTGGGCCTTTAGCCACTTCTTCCCACAAGTCAAGGTACAACCCTTACTAGCTTGGCAAACTCAATGCCCGAACCAATGTTGGGGATAGATGAGAGGGAAAACGATGAAAAGTGATAAGTATGGAAGGAATGGATGATGATCTTTCATAGACCCACCTAGTGGCAACTCATCCCTAAGGGAACCAACTTGTTAGGGCACTCTGTCACCCCCCCCAGGTATGGACAAGTTAAAAGGCATAATTTCCGAGCAAACGTCATGAAGCAAAAGAGAATTCAATGCACATATTCAAATGTTTTGAGAATCAGAGTGACACATACCATGATACCCGGACTCATTACCTCGTGGAGCAAGACCCACTGCTACTTCAGAACCAGGTCAATGGGATGGATGTTTTTGTTGCTGAGATGGGAAGCGTTGAAGAAAAGATGGGCCCTTCAGGGCCAAGCTCAAGTCAATATGGCTCTCGGTACTCCATGTCTAGGACATGTGGGCCTCGAGACATAATCTCCTTAGTTATCCCTAGGATAGGGGATAACAGGGCCCACTTCTCAAAGGGCTCTAACTGAGGCTGAAGCGGCATCTCATCTAATTTCACAAGTCGTCCCATCCTCTGAAACTTGTCGCAACTCATGACATATTGCTTGGCATCCCTAAAGATGGTTGGCCAATAGTATCCCAAGTGTAATTCTTTGTTTGCAGTTCTCTTATCTACGAAGTGCCCTCCGCAAGGTTCATCGTGCCATGCTTTCAGGATGTCATAAGTTTCATCTTCTTGAACACAGCGTCGGATGATGTGATCTTGCCCAGTACGAAAGAGGTATCCTTTGATCCAGGAATATGTTGCGCTCTGTCGAATGACCTTTTGACGTTCTTTCGGTGACAGATGTTGCAGAAGTCTACCTGTGGCCAAGTAGTTAGCAATATCTGCAAACCACGGTGTGTTGGTGGATAAAGTAAACAAGTGTCCATCTGAGAAAGTGTCCTCTACAGGAATGGCTTCTCCTTCATTGGTGATTCTGGAGAAGAAGTCGGCGACTACGTTCTCCCTCACTGGTTATCAATGATTGAAATGTCGAATTCCTGTAGTAAGAGCAACCACCTGGTCACCCTGGCATTGGTGATAGGTTTGTTCATGAGGTAACGAATGGCTGAGTGGTCAGTGTGTACAAAGACAGGATACCATGTGATGTAATGACGAAACTTATTAATAGCATAAACGACAGCAAGAAATTATTTTTCAGTTACAATATAGTTCTTTTCAGCAAGGGTGAGGTTCTTATTGACGTAATAGATGGCATATGGTCGTTGCTCCTCTTTCTGCCCTAGAACAGCTCCAAGGGATGTGTCCAAGGCATCTGTAGAGATATGGAAAGATAGGGACCAATTTGGGCCTCACAAGATTGGTGCAACGGACAATTTTTCTTTTAAGGTTTCAAATGCAGTTTGACATTGGTCATTCCAAGAGAATTTTGTATCTTTTGTTAGCAATTGGAATAGGGGCGATGCTATCTTTGTAAAATTTTCAATAAATCTTCGGTAGTATCATGCATGCCCTAAGAAGTTGTGGACATCCTTCTGGGTCGTGGGCAATGGAAGCCCACGAATGACCTCTATCTTAGCGGGATCCACTTGGATTCCTGCAGGTGATATGTGGTGTCCTAATACAACCCCCTCAATATGAAGCATATGACACTTCTCATTGTTGAGGGAGAGGTTGGTCTCTTGGCATCTGATCAAGACCGTTTCTAAATTGTCTAAGGCTTCTTGAAAGGTATCCCCATATACGGTGAAGTCGTCCATATAGATTTCCACGCAATCATTTGTCAAGTCGGAGAATATTCCTAAGACAACCCTTTGGAATGTAGCTGGAGCATTACACAATCTAAATGGCAGTACTCAGTAAGCGTAAGTTCCCCATGGGCAAGTGAAAGTGGTTCTCTTGATCCTCGGGGGCGATTTGTATCTAATTGTAACCGTTGAACCCATCGAAGAAGGAGAAGAACTTCTTTCCTGCCAAGGTATCCAAAACTTGATCAATGAATGGTAGTGGGAAGTAATCCTTCAAGGTAGCCTTATTTAGTTCCCTGTAGTCAACACAAATGCGCCATTTGCCATTCTTTTTCGGCACAATAACCAAGGGTGAGACCCACTTACTGTCGAAGATCGGGTAAGTAAATTTTACATCAAGGAGCTTCTGGAGCTCTCCTTTAACTATATCCCTCAAGGTCGGGTTCATTCTTCACTGAGATTGTCAAATAGGTCGAAAATCCTCCTTAATATAAATGTGGTGTGTACATAGGTTAGGGTGGATTCCCTTCATGTCAGCATAATCCCAAGTGAAGGCGGGACTATGTTTTCTTAGCATCTCAATGAGTTGCTTTTGTTGAGAAGAGTCTAGTCTAGTATTGATGTTTAAGGTTTTCCCTGGGTATATCTCAACAGCTAAGCTTTGGTCCTCAGAGATAGCATTTACAGGAACCAATTCATATAGTGGTTGTGTCAATTTAGTTGGTGCATAGGTTTCCTAGAAGTGCTCCCCTAAGATGTGCTCGAAAGTTGGATGGTTGGTTGTATGAGGATGCGCTATGTAAGTACAAATAAAATCATCCTCAGTATCATGTCTAAAGGTTGATGCTTGGTCAAGGATCAACAAAGGTTGTGTAGATTCCTCGTCATTGTCTTCAATCCAGGGCGAATTTTCTCTAAGTCAGCAGAAGGCTTAGCAGGAGGATAGAGGGTTAGCTTTTTGTTGGAATTCCCATGGGAGATGGTCATATCTCTTGATCTACAGTTGATGTATGCATYAGCAGTGGCCAACCAAGGTCTTCCTAGGATCAGTGGGTAACCTTCTAGGTTGGTCTTTGGTTCCAGGACCATAAAGTCTACTGGGTATTCCCACAAGTCTACAGAAAAAATTATATCTTCCAACATTCCCTCGGGTTTTACTGTGGATCTATCTACTAGTTGAAGGACTGTAGGGGTCGGTCGCAGACCAGGCAATTGAAATTTTTCCATTGTTTCTTTGGTCATTACGTTTATGGTTGCCCCTAGGTCCACCATAATATTGGATATGGAAGTATTATTAATGTTAACTTTAACAATTGGACTTCCCGGATCCTGTTGTCGTCCTAATACACACTTGCAAACGTGAGCTAAGTCTGGCTCACTTAGTGTGTCCTTGGAGGCACAATGCCTAGGTTCGCAGCCCATGCAGTCACTTTGACCGGAACCTCTTCCGTCTAGGCTCACTCCTAGGGAAGCCAAGGGGGGTAGACCCTAGTTTCTAGATGAGATTTAAAGTTAAGTTCTAGGAGTTGATTTTAATTTGTTAAGGTTTAGGGGGAGTCTAACCTATGATGCAAAAGAAGCAATGCAAGATGCAAGGTTAGTATGTTAAGCAAGCCCTTTCCCTAAGTCAACTAAGACAAGTGCCTAAGGTTGGGCAATGGGGTCAACTAAAGTTAAAGGGTGTTTTGTTACAATGCGATTACAAAGATTACAAAAAATATTTATTCACCACAAAACTAGATACAAGTAATAAAGAATGCTAAATACAAAATGATACAACACAACAAGCTAACCACGTTATTTCAATGTGCAGGATTTAAAGAAGATCAAAGCATTAGCATCATCAACACATTAGGCCTAAGCATGCCCCAATAGCACTTACTCTATTGGATTGCTACTCAATGGCAACATCAACATTCACAAGTCAAGGGAAAACTTAGAAGATTAAAAGTTAGATGTGGATCGACAGCGACCTCAATAATTGGTTTATCCAAGAAGGGAAGTTAGATGTGGATGCCATAGAAGAAACTGAAGGAATCTGGACCTTGGAGTTCGATGGATCACACTCAAACTTTGGATCGGGTGCTGAAATAGTTTTGACAGCCCCTTCTGGTGAAGTCTTTTACCATTCATATAGGCTGGAATTTCGTTGCACCAACAACATTGCCGAATATGAGGCCTTGATCCTAGGTCTCAATTTAGCAATTGACAAAGGTGTTACACTCCTAGAGGTAAAGGGAGACTCAGACCTCATTGTATCACAAGTTATGATGAGATTTGCCACTAAAAATGAAAAGTTAAAAAGGTATCGAGACATGGCTCAATCCCTTTCAAAATCCTTCAGAATAGTGTCAATTGAAGTTGTTCCTCGAGAAGAAAACCACGTGTCTGAAGTTTTGGCTGTCTCTGCTTCTACCTTACAACCGTGTGAAGGACCTCTTCACGAATCATGCAAGATGGAGGTTCTTTTTAGGCCTTCTTTTTAGGCCTTCTGTTCAGGTTCATGGAGAACAGCAAGGAATTCACCGATTCGCAAATTGCTTTCCTAGCCGACTCCATGAACCTGGAAGTCATTAACCTACAAAGCAATACCTTGCCAAAGGGTTGTGTTCCCCCAGAAAACCTTTTTGAAAGGCATGATGTTTTCAAAGGAAAAAGAACCAATAAACAATCTGAAGAAGCTCTGGAATTCAATATCGGTACAGAAATAGACCCAAGGATGGTCAAAATAGGAAAGGGCACCACTGAGAAAGAAAGGAAGGAGATACTAGCACTCATCAGGGAATTCAGAGATACCTTTGCTTGGAACTATGATGATTTGAAAGCCTATAAGGGGGATGTCATCCAACACGCCATACCCTTGGTGGAAGGGGCCAAACCTTTCCGACAAAAGCTGAGGCATATCAACCCAAAGCTGGCAGGCCAAATACAGAAAGAGCTCCAAAAGATGGTTGATGCTGGTACCATAGCCCCTATCAGGTATTCTTCTTGGATGTCAAATTTGGTGGTTGTTCAAAAGAAGACGGGTGACATACGCCTATGTGTCGACTTCCGCAACCTCAACCAGTTATCTTTAAAAGACAATTATCCTCTCCCAAACATGGAACATTTACTTCAACGGGTTACAGGGGCAAGGATGATGTCTATGTTGGATGGGTTCTCAGGATACAACCAAGTTTTGCTCAAAAGAGAAGACCAACTCAAAACTGCGTTTACTACGCCTTGGGGAACTTTTATGTACTTAAGGATGTCGTTTGGTCTTATGAATGCTAGTGCTACCTTTCAGAGAGAAATGGACTTTGCCTTCAGAGACCTCATACAAAAAATCATAGAGATATACCAAGATGACCTTACAATCGTGTTCAAAGATAGGAAAGACCATCTCTCACACCTCAGGATTGTTTTTGAGCGATGCAGAAAGTATGGTATCTCGCTGAATCCCAAGAAATCTCTCTTCGGGATTGATGAAGGAAAATTGTTAGGACACGTGGCCTCGCAAGGAGGAGTCTCCATTGATCCCGAAAGAGTCCAGTCAATAAAAGACGTCCGCCCCCCGGCCAACAAAATGTCTTTGCAATCCTTTCTCAGAAAAATCAACTTCATTCGTAGATTTGTACCAAACTTTGCCGAGAGGATAAAACCTTTGAGTGCTTTGCTGAAAAAGGATGTTGCTTTCAGATGGGATGATACGACCAACAAATCCTTTGAAGATATCAAGAATGCTATCTCCCAAGCTCCTATCTTGATCAGCCCTGATTTCTCACGGGACTTCATAATATTCTCGTTTGCATCCCAGGATACTATAGCAGGTGTTCTGATGCAAAAGGATGTTGATGATTATGAACACCCCGTAGCCTTTATGAGCAAGGTCCTGAGAGATTCCGAGTTGAATTACTCCATCACCGAGAAACAAGCCTATGCCTTGCTCAAGTCCCTCAAACACTTTAGGAACTACGTCGGTTACAACAAAAGCAAGGCTTATGTCCCGTACCCAGCCGTGAAGGATGTCTTATCACAACAAGATTGCATGGGTACTAGAGGAAAATGGGTTTCCAAGATCCAGGAGTATGACTTGGAAATAAAACCCACCAAAATAATAAAGGGACAAGGTTTAGCCCAGATGTTGACCGAGAGCAACCAAGAAGCCATACAAATGGGCGAGAGTGAGCAAATAAACGTAATGATCAGTGAGTTAGAGCATGATGAGTGGTACTCTGATATCATCTACTATCTAAAGAACTTGTCTTGCCCCGATCACTTGATAGACTACAAAAGAAGGGCTTTAAGATTAAAGGGTATGAAATACTGCTTGACCGAAGACGGACTTGGGTGGAGGAATCCTGACGGGGTTATACTTAGATGTGTGAACAAGGAAGAGGCAAAGAAGCTGCTAGAAGAATTGCATTCTGGATACTGTGGTGGACACTTTGCAACTCGTACTACTGCCCACAAGATCCTGAGGGTCGGGTATTATTGGCCAACACTTTTTTCTGATACTCACCAGCATGTCCGATCTTGCCAGCCTTGCCAGTACTTCTCTGGTAAACCAAAACTCCCAGCACAACCCCTGAAACCTGTGGTGATAGAGGCACCTTTTCAGCAATGGGGTTTGGACTTTGTTGGGGAATTTAAGGACAAGTCAAGTAATAGTTACCGATGGATTCTAACAGCCACAAACTATTTCACCAAATGGGTCAAATCTATCCCTACAAAGAAGGCCACCGAAGAAGTAGTCATGAATTTTTTGGAAGACCGAATCATAACTAGGTTCGGTGTCCCTTCCAAGATCACTACAGACAATGCCAAAGCTTTCAGCTCATACGCTCTGGTAGAATTTTGTTTCAAATATGGCATTGTCCTATCCCATTCCTCCAACTATTACCCACAAGGGAACGGATTAGCAGAATCAACCAACAAAATCCTCATGAATATTTTGAAGAAGGTTGTGGGTGAAAATAAGAAGTCTTGGGATAGTAAAATAAAGTATGCAGTATGGGCAGACCGAATAACAACAAAAACTTCCACAAGAAAAACTCCTTTTGAGTTGGTATATGGCCTAGAAGCAAAACTTCTTGTGAACCTCCAAATTCCTATCCTTCGTTTCCCTCAACAATACACTACGGATGCAGAAGCAATCCAAGGAAGGATCAATCAGCTAATAGAGCTAGACGAGACAAGAAGGAGTGCCTTTGGTCAAATAGAAAGAAACCAAGAAAAGATAAAGAACACCTTTGACCATAAAGCCAAGGAAAGAAACTTCACCAAAGGAGATCTCGTGCTACTATGGGATAAGAGAAGGGAAAAACCTAGTATGCACAAGAAGTTCGACAGTTTGTGAGGAGGTCCTTATAAAATCATGAGTTGTGCACGTACGAACTCTTTCAACTTAGAGACCATGGAGGGAGAAGTCCTGAAGTTGCCAGTAAACGCTTTGCATATCAAGCGTTACTACCCACCGAAGACCTGACATCACAGTTAAGTACAAGTAAGTAGGCATTTTCATGTATTATACCATTTGCATTTCATGTTAGTTTGCTTCCACATTTGCATATTGACTGTTTTATTTCAGTTTATATATATGTCTATATATGCTGGGGTGGCATTACCACCCCATTTTTGTTACTGATGCCTCTATCGAGTTTGAGCAGGTCTGCAGGTTATGCCAGAGATGTTGAGGTTCTCATGCGCTCTACGGTGAGCACATGTCCCCGAGTTGGAGCCAGATGTTATCCCCGATTTTTAGGGATAACTAAGAGATCATGTCTCAAGGCCCACAGGTCCCAGACATGGAGTACCGAGAGCAGGATTGACCTAACCATGGCCCTAGAAGGCCCATCCTTTTCTTCTTTTATCAAACTCGTCTTGTCAGCACAACAACATCCATCACCTTCGGCTTGGTCTTGTATCGGAGGAGGCTCTTGCTCCATGAGGTAATTGATCCAGGTATCATGGTATGTGTCACTTTTGATCATTAAAACCTTTAAACATATGCATCTGATTCCTTTTATCTCTAACAACTACTTGGATATTACATTAGCCCACTTAACCATGCTCTGGGAAATTGATAGGGTATCCTAGCAAGCCTGTGCCCATAGGTCGGGGTTTGCCACTGGGGGATTTCTGAAAAGCCATCGTCCGCTCCCATCATAGCACCACTATTTCATCTTATCTCCCGCTCACCTGTCCCATTCCCCTTGTCCGGGCATTGAATTGACCTATTTGTAGGGCTGCACCTTATCTCATGGGAAGAAGGGGCTAAAGGCCCATAAGGTAAAAGCAACCGGTAAAAGATAAAAGCCCATAAATGGAACCTCGAGATGCTTCGCCCAGGGATCCCCGAGAAGGCAATAAAAAGCCTCTCAGCAAGAAACAAGAATGACCTAGAAAATAACAAACAAGACTTAATCAAAAGGATAGGGGGTCTCATCACGAGCCAGCCTATTAGGTTCATGGGTACCTAACAATATGACATTGCCACCATCTGGTTACCACGCTAGGGCAGTGACCTTTGGTTGCATGACCAAGGGAAAGGGGGTCTCATCACGAGCCAGCCTTATCATCTCTGTGAAAGTACTTGTGGGTAACACTATCAGCTCTGGTCACCATGCCAAGGCAGTGTCCTCTGGTTAGCCCTTGAATAAAAAGAAAAAGAAGAAGAAAAAGCAAATAAAAGAAAATAATAAAGGCAAGAAAGGGCTTGGAAAAATTGCATCCATGACGGGTACAGCTCGCCTTCTACAAAGGCACCCACAGATAACATTATGCATCCCTAGCTCTCACTCTACCCACATGTCTGGACATCCCCTAGCCACATCATCTCTATTACATGGCTTGGACAAAACCTTCCTGGAAACTTCTCATTTCTTGTGGATACTGGCCCAATAGGACGTCTTGTCTTTCTCTCCAGTCATGTATTGTAGGTTTTTGTAATCTCTTTGAGCTATTGACTGATGTATTAGGGTATTATGCATATGTTTGATAATATTGATGATGAAACGTGATTAACATTGCTATGATCCCGGTGACTGATGAGCCCGTGGAGGGTGTAGTTTTTGATGTGCAGGAGCATGCCCGATGGACAAGTACCATTTGGACCGATACACATGGGGAGATGATCAGTTCGGACCTCCATGGGGCTTAAGAGCCCATCAGATGGTTGTTGACACCCCATCAGGGGGGCAGAGACAAGACAGTGTTTGACCGAGGTTTTGCACCAGAGAAGAAGAGGACGTTCCATCAGAGGCACTTTGGCAGAGCCCAGCCTAGGGGGAATGACCCCTTTTCAGTGGAGCGCTGGCCTTGGAAGGCTCAAAACGTCCCCATCCTCACCATGACGTCATCCAGCTTCATGGACATTTTTGGAGGCAGACTGGGCAATAGTGGCATGTGTGGCATGTTGGAGAGGCCCCTGATGGGCTAACGTTTTGCTCCTGGATGTCTCATCTGCCCTAAAAGGGGCTAGCGCCTCCCTTGAAGGGAATTTTACCTTTTTTACAGCTCAGTTAGGGTTTTAATTTGACAATTTAATGTAAAAACAGTATTTTGGTCTTGTCGACCATTTTTATGACCTAAAATTAATTAAGGTCATTGATACACTATATTGAGGAGTTTTAGCCTCATTTTGACATAACACATCACTCACTCATTTAGTGAGGCCTGATTTTAGCGCCCTACTTGGGTAGTTTTGTTGATTTAGTAAGGCGCACTTGTTGAAGGAAGGCATTTCTTGGCATTTTTGGCATTTCTCTTGAAGGAAGGTTTACAACTAGGGTTTGCATGTTATTTCATGGTGATATGTAAGTGTTTTTTCTGCAAAACTTCTTGATTGAATGGTTGTAGTC